>VZTO01015709.1:9975-73799 GCA_013400615.1 Syrrhaptes paradoxus | reverse complement strand
TTTTGTTTTGTTTTTTTAATCACTAAGCTTGCTGAGTATCCCAGTGTTACAATTTTCTTGTCAAGAGAAAACTTACTGGGGCAATACAAGTGTATCCCTTCTCAATAGACCCATGATACATGAATTACCTCTTCGAAACACTTTGACAGGCATTTAAGCCATTAAGCAGTGGAGCTCATTCCTAGCTTTAAGTGCAGATTAAATAGACCTAACAGAGTAAATATTGACAGCATCAAGCATGGCTTGTGCACAGGGCAGCCCTATCCTACTGCCTCTTGATTAGAAAGCCGTGTGAAAGTGGGTTTTTTCCCAAGAATTTTAACCTGACTACAAGGGCCATCAACACTCTCTTCTGAGAGCACAAGATAGGAACTGTTTTGAATCCAGAAGAGATTTCTCATCTTTCTACAGTACTACAGACTACATATGCTAAAGGCCCAACACGCCTCCTTCTGAAGCATCTGATAGTGTTACATCATTTAAGAGAAAATTCATCCATTTTATACCAACACACCAGAAAATACAAGCTAAACTCTTCACACCTATCAATGAAAACATTTATGTTGGGGGTTCAGATCCCAATAATCATAAGTAGACTGAGAAGAACAGACATTTTGTTGAATTATTAAGAATCTAATCTAAAACCAGAGAAAAGCAAATGCTCTTCCTGTATTTCCTCTATCTACTCAAAATTTACAGTTTCCGTCTGGTTTTCTGAACTGTTGGGTCATCCTTACCTCATCCTGCAGCTGAACCCTGTAAGTATCCTGAGTTTGATACTCATGTCGGAGGCTGGTAGCTTCCCGTTCAGCAGAAGAAATTTTCTTTTCATATTCCATATTATTAACAGTTTCATTTACCAAAAAGGAGGTCTTCTCTTTCAGCACAATTTCTTTCTTTCTGATCTCCTGTTTTATCTCTGTTATTAGCTATCAGGACAAAAACATCTCAAATTTGCTTGCATTACTTAAGATGTTTTAGATTAATAAAGAGTACAACCAGAAGACAGATTGCTGTGATAGACAGATAGACTGCTATTGACAGACTACTCTTTGCATGAGACAGCCCAGTTATCACATCATTCTTATATTACTTTATTCCACTAATATATCACAACACCAAATACTACAATTGTTTTGTATTAGTAGCTTACAAAATATTCCAATAATTTTAAAAAAAAAGGACATTATAGACTTGTATGAAATAAAAATAATTTTTGATTAATTAAATAGGAGAAAAAAAAAGCTATGTGAACAAAACTTCAGATAGACTTGAAATGGAGGAAATGGAAGAGGAAAATTACCAACAGTAGTGATACTTACTTTAGTGGACAGATTTATAGCTATTCAGTGAAAATAGTGTATTTTGAAAGGTTAAGTAAAAGATTAGCTACTGAGAAAATTATACTGTAGTTCTAATGTAAGAAAAAAAAAATCTGTTTACAAAAGCATCAGTAGATATATTCTATAGACTACTAATATATGGAAGGTTGGCCTTCCAGAGCTGTTTTCAGGTTTTTTTGTTTGTGTGTTTGTTTTATTTGTTTCTTTTGAGGGGGTTGTTTTGGTTTGGTTTTGTATCTGTTTGTTCTTTGCAGGACTCTTCTGACCTGAAATACTTTGAAATCCAGAATATTTCAGCTAAATTAGACCATCATATTTTCTGTCTGGCAATATTTCTTCTGGTTTGTCATTTTCTATTATTACCTTTTTTTAGTGTTATTTCTTAAGTCTGTTTAAACCATGTTTCTGCTCAGGGTATACCTAATACCCATATTAACAACATAACAAAGCTGATAGCCTTCCAGCAGGAAAATACTCGCAGAGTTAAGGATTTAGGTAGAGCCTTCTTGTACATGTAATTATGCTCCCCCCCCCTTCAAAGAAGCCATTGTTACTTTGGAATCCACATTTATGAAATTTTTTTCTACACTGATCCTCCAAGTTTCTTCTGGTGCATCTGTTCTATTGCCCTGCAGAACTTCTCCTGACAAAGTCAGGATAAAATATACCTTACTTGTACCTCTTGCCATTGTACTGTCTGTGCCTGAGACACTGACAAAACCAACAAAAACTATATATTTTAGAAATTAATACTAACTCATAATGCCCAACAGGATCTTTTTTGGATTAGGGGAGTGCTGTTGCTTCTCCCCTTTCGCAGAATGTACTTAAGGATAATTTTTAACCTTAATGTGATTATTTATCATAATTCTGACATAAATGTTAGTCATGCATTTGTTCACAGAAGTAGAAATGGTAATTCCTTCAATTCTGAATATTCTATTTTATTTTTAATGTTGCAGCGCAGCCTCAGAATCCTCTCCTTGCAATTGACTGTCCTTACTCTCTAAAAAAACTACATTCTATCTTGTTACTTCTTAGATCAGAGAAAATAGAATACTGAAACTGGCATGCTTTGCATTTTCCAGCAACCTTGAGATTGAAAATTAAACCTTGCATAGTATCAAGCAGAGCATCATTACTTACACTGCGAGATACTGCTTTCAAAATAAATTCTGAATGCATTTCAGTAATGTCTGAAATTTGAAACACCTTATTAAAAAGAAGTAAACACAAAGAGAACACTGAACATCTAAAAGACCCAATCATTCAATGTGTGAGCGGCAAAATTCTCATCAACTTCATAGCCACAAAAGTAGGCTGAGATATACTGATATGAATCAGTTACAGCAGTTTTACCAAAGCACAATGATCAATCTGTTGATCTCTTTTTTGCATCTGTTGTATTGCATTCTCCCACTGCCTGATGACTTCTTGCCTTTCTTGATGAACTCTGCGAAAATCTTCAGCTGCTTTGTCAAGCTCTATCTGTTTGAGAGAAAGCACCCCCATGATTTCTGATTATAAAGATTTTACATACAACAAGATATCTTCAAGAACCTTAAGGACAAACCTGAGCTGTTATGGTTTCTGTAAGCTCATTATCAAGAGCTCTGCGCTTCTGATTTGCTTCCATGGTCAACTTTTCTACTTGAAGGGTTAATGCCTAAAATGAAAGGATAGGAAAATACAATGTGTTTGAAAACAAATATATAGTGTCTTATAAATTCTTAAAGCTCCGCTATAATTAGGGGTGGAATTCCCAAGGCATCAATTTTATTGTGTTTTAGAGAATGAAAAACTGAGAATCTAGCCTTCCAAATTTTTGGTCAGACAGGAGGCCATAGTCTCTTGTCAGCCCTTGGGACCAGACTGCAGCAAGGCCAAAGTAACCCTCCATCACATATAAATGCATAGTTGGTGTCCTCAGCATCAGCTCTTTCACTTTACTCTTCCTACTATGCTGTGTGACTTGCTGCCACAAATGATAGCAGTGAGACTGTGTGCGTGAAGTTTTTGGGTTAAGTATTCAATGAGTAAAAATACCTTTTCTCCTCCCTGCATTTAAAGGCTCAAAAGATCATTAACCAGGGATATTTATCTCTAAATTAATATTACACTTGAGAACTAACCCTTAGAAAGTCTAAACTTGTGTTTGGAGTGTCTGTTTATACCATCTTTCATTGTTCTAGACAGCTTTGCTGAAATAGCCATACTTTGTTCTCAGTAATATTGACAAATTCAGTTTTAATGGCAAAATCTACACCATTTGTCTATATGTGGCACACATTTTTGAACAAACTCCTCTCTTAATGCAGTGTCACTGTTTTCTAGACTTTATTATCTATTTGTGCACTCAGAAAAAAAATCAAACTTAAATTTTACCCAGATGAACAAACAAATTAACATCTTCAATTATGCCTTTAACCGTTTGTGAAACTTGTTGTCTCTGACCTTCAAAATGAACTTCATATAGAATTGCACTGTTGTGCTATGTGGAAGCCAGTTTAAATGCAGTGTTGTACAAAATCTTGTCTCAGTGTTATCTGACTTGATAACATAACAGTCTTCAAATGCTGAAACAGTTCTGTATTTTGTTTCTGCAAGTTGCTGTCATATCTACTTACCCCTAGTTTCCCTTCATCTTGTTGTGCATACTTCTGGATTGTGATAGCATTGTTATCATTACGATTCAATTCCTTTATCCAGCTCTCCAGAACTTCCTCATCACAGTTCATCTGTTGTTTTAAGTTTTCCAACTTCTTAGTGGTTTTATTTATAGTATTCTAGAATAAAATTAGAGATAAATTAAAGGATTAGTATTAAATACCTAATATTTTCTTTGACTAGTAATTGAAACAACCAGTTCAAGCTACTGTAACAAGTTTACACACATCTTGTTGTCTTCAGAATTGATGGTGTTTCTTTTTTTGTTATTTGTGTGTAATACACGCCCTGGTCTTAAAGAAAAATCAAGACAGTAAGTACCACAAACTTCAAATGCACATAATTTCAAACAGAAAAGTCAACCTTTGGGAAGATATACCTATATGAAAGATATTTATTCCACATAATAAACTGATCTAAGGCATCATAAAGTTTCTCCCTTGCACAGTAAGGCCAAGTTCTTTGATCCTTATCCTGCACATCACTTTACAAATGGCTCCATGTGACTGTGAAGAGAGTTCCTGACACAAATATGAGAGCATCTGGATCCAGCTGAATAGCAAGGATATGTTCATCCTGCTACCCATTCTGAGAGACTGGAGATTACAAACAGACTTAATGAGAAGAAAGAGAGCAATTAAAAAATAAACAAATTATTCATAGAAAAAGAGACAGTTCCATTAAACAGAAAAACACTGTAAATAGATAGCATTAGATTTTTTTTTTAATGTAAAGTGAATTTTTGATCTTGGAATTATGCCCCAAGTTTATTTTATGTGAAGAAGATTTACCACTAACACTTTAATTTTTAAACAATAATGCAAATACCTGTGAGAATTAATGAGATGGTGATATGGATGTGCAGCTGTGTATCTGGCATTAAGAACATTAAGAACAGAATTTTCTTATCTAGGTCTTATCTGTTTAATATCTAGTTAATATTTGGTAAGTCTGGACCAGTCTATGCAAGGAGATCCTCAGTGTCACTTTACTTGCCTACACAGGGAAAAGCACATCCAGATCATTTATTATAGTTTAAAAGTTTTAAGTCTAAGTTCAAGAGAGGACAAGTCATAAAATCTAATTGCAAAACAGGTGTTCTCTTAAAAAAAAATTTTAAACCTTACTTCTTGACTGCTTCTCTTTTCTCTTAAGGAAACTATATCATCTTCCAGTCGTTTGATCTCACTTTTGAGACGTCCACGTTCTCTCTCAGCAAGGGCTTTAAAGTGTTGTTCAGTTTCAATTTCATTCTCTCTGGCTTTGTAAAGAGACTAGAGAATAACACAGTTTAGCATTTTGCAGTAAACAAAAGGCATATATCAACAAAACCTGGATTTTACATACAACCAAATCCCAGGACAGACATGGTATGATTTCATCATGTAAATATAGGAATTTTCAGAGAAACTTTATTGTTTATATTTTAGTATCTCAAGTATATGTATTCTATTATATATACACACACCCCCATTGTACTGTATCAGATATCCACAAGATATCCATGTATAGCCTTAAAAACTCAATTGAAAGATTTTTCACACAAGATTCAGAATCTTAGTCTTTCAACATCAAAATCTTAGTCTCTTGATCACCAGCGGCTTTACGTCAGATTCAGGAGGCACAGCAAAGGAAATAATTTTATTGGTTTGTGCTGAGACAGAGCACCACCAGGCTGGCCTACAGCAGTATCTATGTTTTCTAATCTTTCTGACAAAAGAGATTTAAAAGGGGTTTTTTTCCTCATATAATAAGAAATCTATTAGTTACTAGAAGTTTCTCTTAAATCATAGAACAGTTTGGGTTGGAAGGCACCTTCAAATGTCATCTAGTCCAACTCCCCTGCAGTGAGCAGGGACATCTTCAGGTAAGATCTTTAGAAAACCACCCATTTTGGCCAATTAACTTGGAGTGTAAGCGTAGACTTACACCTTAACCATCTCACTTCATTTTTCATGTCTGTAAATTAACTCTTCATTAGCATTTCACAACTTAATTCTTGACCATTATAAAGATTATAAATTTGTTTTTTCCTGACACTGATGTTTTATTTTCCTTGACCATTTTTTTTTCTGCAGAAGTCCCCACTCATAAAGAATTCTGCAACGGATCCTTCTTGGCTTTCTTCTAGGTACGGTCATTTGATCTTGGATGGCCTTTTTAAAGACCATCATGTAATATCACTGAGATACATAGTTTAACTTTTGTTTCCTGTGGAAGTCTTGGAATAAAGGCCTGATACCTCTCTAACAAAGCTGGCAATTGGCGGATACCAGCCACAGAAAGATCCACAGGTTCCAAGTCTGACAAAACAGATCTGCTAGAGCTAGCGGCTTACCTGAGTGAAGCTGAGCTCTTGTCTTACGTTTTTCAAATGAGATGTCATTGCTTCTATACGCTCCTCAAAGTCAGTCAACTCATTCTGCAGATTTACTTTTTCTTTTTGCATTTTCTGCAGCTGTTCAAGAGTTTGAGTTGTCAAGTAACTATTTTTAGTTCAGTACTTATGACCTACAACTACTTAAAAATATTGTCACTACAATCACTAGTCAAAAAATATAAGTATGCACTGTGTTCCCCCAAAGCAGTGAAATGAGACATTGGAGAAGAAACCCCCGAGTTTTGCTGAGGGGATGCGCGGCCCTCGCCCCACACGCCCCCTCACCCGCCCGCTGAGGGGCGCGGGGGACGCTGCGATTCCCGCGCTTTAGCCGAGCACCTCGACCCCGCTTCCCTCCACAGCGCCGCGGAACTTGGGGGTTTTCCCTCCCCCGGGGGCCCGGGCGCCGGCGACCCCCTCAGAGCCATGGGGCCGGTCCGATGGCAGCCCTACGGGCTGGAAGGCGGATTACTCTCTCCCTCCCCGGCCGCAGCCCCGCGCTCACTTCGTCCTCCAGCGCCTTGTTCTCCGCGTTGGCCACGGGGATGGCGTAGCCATTGTCCCAGCCGAGCTCGGACAGCACCGAGGCGGTGGGGCGGCTGCCGACGCTGTCCATGGCTGGTAACGGCGGCAAGGCCGGGCCGGGCGTCCCCGGGGCCTCCCCGTTGCTAAGGGGCCCGGCGGCCGGCCCAGGGGCAGTCGCTGAGGGGGGAGCCGCCTCCCGCCCCGCCCCGCCTCGCCCCGCCCCGCGCGGCCGTCGGCAGGCTCAGGCCCGCGGCTTCCCGCCCCTGGAACGGTGGCCTCGGCCGGTGTCGCCTGGGTCCTCTGAATGTGGAAATCTCTGGCCTAATGTCTTGAGTGGGGCTGTTGTTAGCAGGGTTCCCAGAGCAGTGTGGGGGCAGTGACCCCGCCTGCAGCCCGTTGTGGCCGTGCTGAAGCGGAGGGCGCCAGGCCCAGTGCCTCGGGCTGGCAGCGCCTCAGAGCCCCCGCTCCATGGCCCCCCGCCAGAGCAGAGCGCCAGCCTGTGCCACAGCTGCGTCAAATCTGGGGCCAGGCCGGGCAGGGCAGCCCACCTGTTGCTGATAACACCTCTAGGTTGTTTCCCAAGCTCGGCTGTTAGCCTTTTGAACCCCCCTGTACTTCTGGGATATAAATCAGCCTGTGTCGCTGAGCACTATCAGTCACTGGTGGAGAAGGGCACACTGGCAGGTAGCACAGTCTTGCTGCAGAAATCCTCAGTTGGTGACTATTTGCCTTCTTGTCTGACTGAAACACCTGCATAGCCAAGTTTCTGCATCAGCACAAAGTCTGGAAAGTAGAAAAGAGGAGGTGAGAAAGAAATCTGCTAAGACTGCAGCACCAGGAAGTGTACAGCTGCACGCTCCAGGCATCCTGAAAAGGTTAGATGAACAGTGCCTTCAAAGGGATGACAGGTGAAAAGATATTGAAGAAATTAATTGAAGCATGACCAAAAAGTGCCTGATCAAAAGAGCAGTAAGGACTGACAAGTGTTTGGGAGGTGGTTTGGAGGTGTGAGGAGGTTGCAGTGGGGTTTGTCACAAAACACTGACCACAGCAGGAGGCCTTGGTTTTGTTATGTATCTGCATATGATATGGAATAATATTTTCAGAGAACAACATATTACTAAAAAACAGTGAAAGTCAGGCCTGACAAGGATGGCTGCTTGCAGTATTGTGCAGATTATTGCTGGTCTTTGATTTCTGGTCACTTCACTGATCATCCCCCTGAGAAACATTCTGAGTTATTCTTAAAAGTTTTGAAAGAAAAAAGAACAACAATGTGAGGAGGCAACCTAGTTTCTTAAAAAAAAGAGGAATGGTGTGGGGTTCAGTGCCTCAGACTACCTGTGAAACAAATTCAGAGGTTGTGAGGAAGATCTTTTTTGCCTCTGTTGTATTACATGGTGCGGTGGGCTGTGCATAGTTCTAAGATGAGCTGAAAAATAGTTTTGGAGAAGCAAGCTTGGCAGGAAAATGTAGTGGGTCGAGACAGTCACTGGCAGCAAGCAGACTCCTGTCACCTTCCTGTTTGCTCTCTCGAATGTATGAAGTTGTGATGGCCCAAGTCCCATTTTGATCTCCTTGGCATACACTTTCAGTCTGCATCTCCATGATGATGTACATCTGATGCTGAGGACAACATGCAGAGTGCGGTTAGTGTCTTCCAGAGGCATGTGGATTGATCTGACCTACGTTACCAGTGTGGGCAAGACAGAGATGGTCACCTGCAGGGTAAAAGATAGTTGAGAAATACGGCCATTAAGAACAAAGGGAAATTTCTAGAGGCAGAAAAATCAGGCTTGTTAAGATTGTATTCTTGTTTTTAGTATATGTGGAGGAGAGTTCTAGAAGATTGACACATGTAGACAGCTGGCTTTTCAAAATGAATTCTTAGGGTCATCAACTCTTAGCACTTTGTCAGAAACGGGGGTCAGCACAAAAGGGATCAGTGCAGAGGTGATGCATTGGTGTGATAACAAGGTGGGAGCTCCAGCTGTTTGGAAGGTGTCGGGTGAAAGGGCTGCCTGCTAAGCACTGTGCCTTTTGACCCCTTGGAGGGTAGCGTGCCAAGAGCCAGGGATTGCAGAGTGCAGTTAGGTGACCTGACTGAATGAAGAGGTTGAATTCCAAAGACACTACAAGCTACTAGAAAGAGAGCAGACACTACAGTGGCACATCACCATGTACGTATTAGGGGCCCCTTCCTCTCCTACCCAAAATGAGAATCTGCTTTTACTCAATTTGTGAAAAATAAATGCAACTCACCTTGCAGGGATTTTACATTAACATCTGTAAAGCAATGGGGCATTGCAGGGAGGAGCACCTGTTAATCTTATGTTATCCAAGCAGAGCTTGCATGTTAAATAACATGAGACCGCACAGTGCATGATACTAAGAAATAAAATTATTGGATAGTTGTTTACTGTTAGGTGAACTGTCAGTCCTAGTCACTAAGCAAGACAGGCATCCAGTGAAAAAATGGCAATTTATAATTGTGTACCATAATATGTACATGGAAGAAACCAAATTAAATAAATCTTGATGCAGTTATTTAAATCACATACTGAACTTCTGAATTTTAGTAATTGTAAGTGTTCTGTTCATATGTTTTAATAAATACTGTGAGTACAGTATTTAAACATAGTATCTGAAAAGTATAGCATGTTAGACCAGTAAAGAGCATTATTTGACAATTATCATGGAAATCCCACACCCCTTGATTTCTCTTGCCTGATCCTGACTAAACAAATCTCCATGATATGCTTTTGTTTGTGTTGCTTTTCCCTTGCTGTGATAATACAGTCTGTAAGCACCTAGATGTTTCCCAGACATGCTAATCCAGCAGATGGTGCTACATGGCTGTGTATTTCAGGGAGTTTCTTCTTGTCTTTTTTTAACAGCAACAGTTACTGACTCCTCAGTTAAAAGGGAATATATAATTTCTATTCTTAAATAATATATATACAGAAGGGTTTTTTCTAAATTATGCATGTTATTTTTAAAGCTGTTGGAGGGGAAAAAAAGTAATTGTAACATGACAAACTATTTTCCTCTGTTAACATTCCTTTTGGATTGAATTTTCAATTAGGTAGACCACTGTGCCCATTTGTTCAAATTACGTAAATGTAAACCCACAGTTTCTGGCCTTTAAAAGACTTACAGCTTCTCCTGTGCCTGTTAAAAAGAAAAAAAAAATCATTTTTTGTTTGTTTGTGCCCAACCTCCTTAAATGGTTATCTGTGTGAAAATAGATTTCAATTATAATTTGCTTTCTAAGAAGTGATACTTTTGTTATCTAAAATACAAGAAAACATTTTCCCTGACTGTACATCTAAGCTGTCTACTGAAAAACTCAGTTAAAGGGTATTGGATTATTTGTAATTAAAACAATGTAGCCAGTTAGTGTCATTTAATCACTGCTTGTAATAAATTTCACATGTGAACCTTTTCATCTGTAAGTCACAGGGTGTTTGATAATGGGATGTAATGGGGCACATCTGTATCTTTTTTTTCAGATAGGTGCATGAGGACTGTTAACACAATGGAAGAAAAAAATGGGAAGAGAGATGGAGGGGACTGCACAAGTGAGTATGAGATGACAACGTGCAGGAAGTTTGAAGGATGGAGAATCTGGCATGATAATGACTTGTGTATTGACTAAAAATCTGATGTCTTTTTTGAAATCTGTATCTTCTGTCTCAGATAGGAGAAACACAGCTACATATAAAGGAAAATTGTTCATAATCCAGGTCTGATGTTTTATCAGTTATATAGTCCATTGCTAACCAGTGAATGATATAAATTGACACCAGTTTTAATACATTGGTTTCAGAAGGAGAAAAAAAAAAAGGAGAAAAATGTAAGCCAAAATCAAATACTTCTGACATTTGAGGAAGTTTAAATATGTCACCAGTAGACTCTCTTTGGCTTGTTCTATACTTTTTGCATAGTCGTCCTGGTGAAGGCTGTGACTTTTGCTGGTACAGTGCTGTGGGCGTGGGCTTTTGTGTGGTGAATATAGGTACATAGGAGAAAAAAACATCCTTTTGCTGGAACATTCATTTGAAAAATTACTATAAGCCATACCAACACAGGGTAATTTATTTTACTTGTACTCCTGAGTTTTCATGAAGAGACTGCTAGGGAGACTGTGAGAACAAATCCCTTTCTTTAAGTGTAGACAAAAGCTCATTTTATGTCAGGTGGTGAGGGGTCTGTACAGCCCCTTTGAGCATCAGCCAACAGAGGGCACTGCAGCCTGGGTGGTGCCCGGTGGGTTAGGATGTACGTTTTCAAAACACTGTTCAGAAAATGTTCATGTAAAACCATTACTAGGTTTTATTTAATAACCTCCTAACCCCCTCTCTCTCTCCTCCTCCTCCCCTGTGTTCCTCTAATGCCTTTTACAGCTCTTGCTGCACAGCGTGAAGCCTTAGAGCTGTATTCATCAATGACTCACACCCTTGCTTAGGGGCCAATTTTCATGGAAGCTATACAGGAAAATCTTGAAATGCACCTATCTCATGCAGGGCACAAGATGATTTCTCTTTTCATTACTATTCCAAAAGGACTTGTTGCCCTTTGGAAATGTTCAGATATTACTTACATTTGTGTGTGCATGCATACGTGTGCAGAGCTAACTTGCCTTTAGATTTGAGTGTTCTAAAAATAAAAATGTATTGTTATTATCATTGACATTAGTCAGCTGAAAGGTAACTAAGGACCTGCTTACACTGAGTGGAGGCCGGAGAATGCAAAAGAAAAAGCAGCACTGTGCTTTAGATGACCAAATCCTACAGACTCGAGCACAACACTTGTTAAAAATCACCCTTTTTTTTTTGATGCTATGATTAGCAGCCTTCTGAGGAATTTGGGAGTAAAGCCAAGGACTTACTCTGAGAAACCAAACTTCACTTTTGCCTCCAGGAGCTATTCATATAGGTCAAGGTTACAGTACATTTATTAAACACTAAAAGAAAACATGCTCCTTTTCCATAAGACATCATGTGTTAACTCAAGCTTTTAACTTCGTGGGTGAGAGAGAGATAAAATCACAGAAATTATTAGCTGAAATGACCTTTCTGTTTAAAGCCCATCTGACAGGAAGGGAGTCTTTACTGCAAAATTGCCAGACATACAATAATTATGTTCTGAGGGGTTGCTAATTATAACCAAAACTACTTTAAACAATTTTAGGGAAGAGACTGAGACCTGCTGCTTAGCGTAAAGCAGTTTTATTTATGCATGTACAAAGTAGCTTACGTCCCTACAGGATTAAACTAATTGCAATATTTCACTGTAAGTTGTTGTAAAAATTGTGTCATACAATGATGAATCAGAACTGGTAGGAAAAAAAGAGGATAAAATATACTTTTGCTTTTCATAATTTTTCTAACTTGGGCATTTCACATTGTAATTCTAAAAATAGCATTTTGCTTTTTTTTTGTTTCTTAAAAAGAATTGAAAAATGTCTTTCTGCAGATCAGGCCTATCTAGTGACATTAATTTCTACCTTCAGCCTGTTCAGATGAGTTCCTCAAGAATGTGTTGATTTGTTTTTTCCCTGTTCATGGATATTGTTTTGCCTGAGTTTTGTTAAATACATTTTTGCTTGGTAAAACAGTTTTTTCCATGTTAAGATGGGAAAACACTTGTGTGTTACACGTAACAGGGAATTCAGGCCCCTAGCAGATCCAAAGAAAAGGCAACGAGGCCCACAAATGCAGTAGCATGATCCTTGTTTTAAAGGTGACAAAACAGAGGCACAAAGAGGTTAAGTGATGTGCATCACATTGCCCAGAATACGAAGTAAGAGATCAGAATTTTTTACTTGTTTTTTATTTTCAGACACAACTTTGACACCTATATGAAAATGATTGCTGTTTTGCTTACATGGGGTAGCTGGTATCCAGTTCTTCCTTTCTGCACTCCATTTGTGCTGTAGAGAATATGCAGGGATTCGGAATGTACTCATAAGTAGCATTCCACAGTTGAACTAATTGCCAGGCCAAGCGAGGGACCACAGTAAATGGGTGAATAATTTGATCCAAGATGGATTTGTACTCTATCAATACAGCTTGAAATCTTCTAATGCTTTTGGATTTGACTGTGAGCTGTTCATTGTTGTTTGAGCCTGTTCTTTTCTATTACCATATTTTCTCTGGATATCATTTCTGTTTACCTTATCTTTGTATAAAAGGCCCATCTTTACCATATTTCCGGGGAGTAGTCGGTAGAAGCATATAAAATTTACTGCTGTAGACCAAAATATGGCAGATAAAGGTAGTGCATTACGAAGTTCCTGCCCTCAATCATGCAGAAGGCTCGCTATGCTTCTGTGAGCAGTGGTACATATGTGCCTATACTGTGATGGGAGGAGGGTTAACAGCAAACCAAGACATTTTCTGCAGTAAAAGCAGAAGGAATCTTCTCTAAGCAATTACCCTTTATGTAATAAACAATGTCAGTGGTCAATAGAGGGAGTTTTCTTACCCTAATCCCCTTCCATCTAACTTAAAATAGAACTGCTGTTAGTTTGACCAGCAGGCTGGTGTATCGTGAGGCCTGGCCGTAGGTGGTTGCATGTTAAGTGCCAGCAGAATTGTTTCTACAGTAGCTGTTGTCTATCCTTTCCTTGAATAAAATACAATAAATAAATAAAATGCATGCTAGAGCTTCAGTGGAGTTAGGTGCTTTTGGCAGATGTCTATTGATATGCTGCAGTCTCTTTGGAATACAGAGTACATTGCTTTTATTACAGATTCTATTGGCATGAAATTTTGAGTAGCTTCTCTGCTTTTAGCTTCTACTGACTCTAAAAATCCAGCTCTAATTATTAATCAATACCTTTAAAAATAATTTCATTTTGGTGAAGGATACACATAACCTGTTATCATTAGATATCTACTGGCAATACAGATAGCTTGTGCTTTGACTAACCTCTAAAGAAGGGGAAGCTTTGGTAAGAGAGAAATGCTGAAGCGCAGACCTTACAGTTATAGCAAGCTGATCACAGAGAAGAACCTTAGCCGGACCCCAGCCATAACCTTTCCCAGTGCTGCTGAAGTCTCAAGTTTCTTCTGTTCCCCACATGTGTCTATGAATCCTCAATGTTTGAATCCTCCTGCTTCTGGCTTATAAAATCCTGTGTTGGTAGTAAGATTCTTAATTTTCTTCCTCATTTTGGCAGTAATGAGGGAATCAGAACAGTTGTTAATTGTTTAATTCTTATACAGTTGTGGTTTTTGTGGAAGGAAATGGCCTTCTTCCTACAAGTGTATGTGGAGCCAGAGAATGCCCCAGAGTTGTCAAGGCAACAGTTTTTGCTTGGGGAGGCAAGAGAAAGTGTCAGGAACGTCCTCCAGAGAACCAAGGTCTTTTGTTGTATGTCATATAAACATGTGCATGGTCCCTTTGCTGCAAACAGTATCTATTCATGGGTTAGTGAAAGCAGAAGTTACGCACAGTGCAGCATAACGAGATGGAGCTTGTGCTTCTGAAAAAACCCTTCTGATGTATACACAGGTATGTAATTGCAGGCCCAGACTGGGCTTCTCTTCAATGTGCTTGTTCTGTTGTGCAAGGCCATTACATGTTAAAATACTGGAATAAATCAAATGTTTTTAGCCTTTTGGAAGGGAAAGTGAGCTTGGTTTTCTTTACTACCTAGAACTTTTAGCAACCAGAACTTTCTATTTAATATTTTTATCACTATTCAGGGTTCCAGAAGAAGGGTGTCAATTGGTCTAAACTACCAGCTGGATTCTTCTGGTGATACTGCTTTCCTTCGTTGGGAGATTGTTTCTCATGCTGGATAAACTTTACAAACAGGGAACCAGATCCTTAGCTAGTATAAAGCCCACAGCTCATCTGAACCAACAGAGCCATGCTAAACTTTATCTGGTGCAGATTGTGGAATGCCTTTCGTCATGGCAAATGCCATTTCAAGAGTGCTAGAAATGCATATAACTGAGCAAAAATACATTCGCTCTGTCACAAGGGCAGGGCCCAAGGATTCTTTCTGCATTGTAGCATTTCTGGAATTTCTACTGCCTCAGCCGACAACAGTTAGAAAATCTTACATGTGTATATCATGGTTGGAACACTCAATGCATATTTCTGCTGAGGCATGCAAAATGAGGCATTTCCCATCAGATGTACAATGAGGCTGTTAAGAGTTTAATATTTTTATATGTGGAGATCAGATGCTCCTAAGACTTGTTGCTGTGCTTAGTATTTGGTATGCAGTGTCACCATCTTCATGCGGTAGTCACTTGATATCTCTAAAATGTGTGTTTGCTGTCATGTTACTGCTGTATGCATAGTAAAATACTATACAGGACATAACATAATCTTGTTTGATGCTATGATCCTGTAATTTTCTTTAAAAAGATTAATCTTGTAAATACTGTAAAGTTATATTAGTAGTTGCAGTAAGCTGTTTAAGATTTATGTGCAGCAGCATTATTTTTATTTATAGTCAGTGACCTTGATACCTTGCATTTCCAGTTAAGCAGAGATATTTTTCTGTTACTATTTTTCTTTATTTTCTTGGCCTTGGTTTAAAAAAAAAAAATGAAACACTGATGTTTGTTTTTTTTTGATTTACACAATAACTTGCCAACTTTTACAAACTCTGATACACATAGACTTTGGAGCTATTTTAAGACTTATTCCCATTTCATGTAGTTATTTATGTCACTGGGGAGTGAGTAAGGTACACCTACAGATAGAAACCATTACCTATGAGTTCAGTTCTTTGAAGTGCCTTTCATTGCAGTATCAGTCATTGCAGAATAAGATTCTGAGCCTAGGAGTACAGAGGGAAATAAATACAATCCCCTTAAAAGGTAGAATATTTGAATTTAGGTTGCAACATAGACAGTTGAGTCTCCTGACATGTCAGCTGAAATATCAGAAATCCTATTTCTAATCCTTTCCATGTAATATGGCATGGGGACATAGATACATATCTACCATAAAGAGAAACAGCATAGGCTTTCACACACACTCTGCCGGCTGCTTATAATTCAACCCTCCTTCTCCAGCCTCTCCACCCACTGGTTGAGTCTCTTGTTGCCCTTCCAACACCTAATGCACTCCTGACACAATGGAGGGAGGGCAGGAGCAGTGTGGTGAAAAATTAGACACTGCAGACAAAAACTTGACAGACTCTCTTTCTCCTGGTGTCACAATATGAACTGGTCAAGTGAAAAATAATGGCCCTTATCCTGTCTCACTGAGTGACTTAAATGACTTACAGCCACATGCAGAGAAAGTTCTCTGGACTATTTCCATGGGGTTTTTAATTTAATTTGCATGATAAGATGTGTAAGGTAGGTTTTTACAGTTTAAGCAGCTTCATTTTTCTCTGACCTCTGTGTAAAGTGAGGATAATTTCACTGAACTCATTGGAGTAACTTCATTGTCCAAAGGATGCTGCCAGAGCACTTTCACAGTCCGTAGGCAACTTTCCAGTTGCTGCGTCTCTGTGCTCATGAAGAGCTCCTATTGACATCTGCCCTAAGACTGAGGTTTCTAGGCATGCTGGGCACTCAACCAGCTCTGGCCTTCTGTCTCGGGAAAGAGGGCTCTTCATGAATGGTGTCAGTGTTCTGAAGTTTGAGTCAACATCCAGGAGTCTGATGCATCCCAGCAGCTTCATATTGATAACGATGTGGAAAATGTACATAATTAAGTACAGGGTTATATTTACACAATCATGAACAGTTTCAGGTTCACTTGAATGTGAACTTGAATGCTTGTCCTCGATATTCCAGGCTAGCACCTATATCCTGGGATGCTGGCCAGGTCTCTTTCTTACCTTTGTCAGAAATCCAGTCTTTGACTTGAGATACTTTTCCCTTTGAAAATTTCACTAAAATTGGTAAACTCCTGTTAAAAGTTTCAATTCTGAGAACAGTTTTCTTGAAGAATTCCTAGCAAGTTCTGTACAAGACCTGTGGCAAAAGCAACTGTCCTCTGCCTCTATGTCCATTTACTCGTGCTAATTCAAAAACACAGCCATGGGCTTGAGAAGAGTGGCTGTGTGAGCAGCAGCAGCCAGTCTAGATGTAAGAGAGGAGAGGGACGGAGAGCTGTGCAGTACTGTAACTGTTATATCACATGGGAACTCGAGCCCCAAACCTATGTATCCATCATTGTGTGCTACCGCTTCTGTAGCCTCACCTAACCAGTACATCCTTTAATTACTTACAACTGGGGCCTTGCTTTCATACATGTACAAAAGCCCGAAGACAACTGCTTGTACCTATTCACCAGTTGCTGTTAGTGTGCACAGCTTTGAAACAACACACTGGGAGCAGCCATGGGCACGATGTGCTTGCTGAGCTCTTCATCTCCCACCCACAATAACTGCCGTCTGGAGTGCCCACAGCCACCGCGCACGTGGTGTGTTTGGAAGGCTTTCCAACATGCTAAGGCACTGTGTGTACTTGATCATAAGGCTTTCTCTGGGTGTGCCTGGAGCCATGCTGATCTGAATAGTCTGTCTGGTCTTGAGAACACATTGAAGTATGATCTGAGAGGCAACAGAGTATGCTGTTGTCTTTTATTTACTAATAAATAAATAATAAGTAAATAGAAATAAATAATTAAATAATGACAAGCCAAAAAAACCCGAATCATAGTTACAAAAGCAACATACCAGAAACTGCTTTCTTCCCTTTGGAGGGGAAATGTATCTAGTAATCGGTTTCCATGTATTATTTCTGATGGAAGCAAAATCTTACCACAGAGTTAGCCAGTATTTTATTTGCCTGAATCCGTGTTCATTCTTCCAGCAATACCCTTCACCTTTTCTCCCTTCATTCCCTTTTTTTGGAATTTGTGGTTAGGCAGAGTAAGGTGTTTTCTGAAGCTGCATTAAAAAAAGCCTTACCTCTTCCTGATTGTTTTTCCCCTGGAAAATGCATATTGTATTTTGTCTGCTGGCATGGAAGTGAAATAAACCCAAAAATCTGTTGGGATGAATATAAAACTATGAAAGTTAAGAACTTGAAGTCCAGTGAAGGAGTCTGATTCCATGTTTAATATGCGTTAGGCACATTAATTTAGTTTATATTAAAATACTATTTTTATGAATTGTTACTTGAAGAAAATAAAAAAATAAAATATGTTCTTTTTCCTTTTTTCACCTTTGTTCCAATATGCTAAAATAATTTTTTTTGCCATGTAGCCCTGTTGATGAAGCCTGAAGTAGGTGACAATATGACTGAAATTCATTATCCAGCAAATCGTTTGAACTCTGCAGCAAATCATCACAAAATAATCTTGCTTTATCTCTGGCCTTACTCTAAAAGTGACTTGCACTCTTATGGAAAGAGGACCTTGTGCTGTTTTTGATGTTACATATAAATGGTTTTGCTTTGTAAAATTTCCATTATGCCTGTTTACGTTTAGTAGCAGTGTTATTGATTCAAGCTGTACTGATTTGAAAGTAGAAGTCTTTAACATGAAGCCCCTTCAAAGTTTCTCATAAATTTGTGGCGTTTTGCCAGCGTTGCTCACAAAACAGCATGGAGCTGCTGGAAGGAAATGCTCCAGCTGCAGGGATAAGTGGACCCAAAAAGTAACGTCCAAATAGAAATGATCCAGTTTGTGATTTTGCTTTGATCACCAGATGTTTGTCATGTGACTTCAGCATTAGAGACCACAAGAGAGGAGAAAGTGGATGGTGTGATGCTCAGTTTAAATCTAACACAGGAGCTCATAGCTCAGCACTAGGTATCCACAAACAGTTACTGGCTTTATCTATTTTGGTTGAGAGGTTCCTTGTTTTATCATGACATGGATTACAGCAAACTATGTCCCCATACAAAGTTGTGGTTTGGTTTCTTATTTCTCTAAACTCTGAAAAAACTATGGAAGCCGAGCAAGGTACACTCCAGATTAACACAGTATAGATTACTCTGGTTTGACTGGTAATTTGTCTCTCTCAAGAGCCTAGCTGTTCTTTGTGTACTGGTTTATAGGGATGTTAGTAAATCCTAGAAAGTACTGTTCTCGGCTCTTGCAGAATTGGATTCCTATCTTTTTCCTGGTTTTAGCATTGGCATTCATTTGATTTAACTTCCTCGAATACAATGTACTTGAAGGAGCTTTTTTCAGCTTCTCTGAGTTATGAATTAATTGAGCCATTTCAAAATGCATCGAATTGAAAGGACACTTTTGAGTTTTCAAGTTGTAACCCTTTATCATCTCTGTCAACCATCTCATACAATGCAAAGCTCCATCTAAAATCTCCTTTATGGTCTTTACTCTTATTAACCTCACAGGAGGGCTGACGCAAACTTTTGGTGCTCTAGGGATTAAAAAGTCTCTTGAAGTGTCCATCTGAAACTTATTCAGGATCTGTTTATAGCTACTTATTCTGATAATAGAAAGATTGTCTGATGCATGCCATAGGATTTCTGAGTGAATTTGGGTAAATGAGTTGATCTCCATGTTTTACTGTCATCCCAAAGCATGAGTTATTCCCCTCCGTCCTCTCCCACCTGGCCACACATTTGTGTCCCCTGCTGTCTCAGGTGATGGTCAATTCCTTTACTGATCTGTGTCAGTACCTTAGTCTGGCAAAAGTGTGCTCAGTTTTGAGAGGGTAGTTTTACTCTGAAACAGCTCAGCAAATGGCCTGGGGAGCACACAGAGAGGGGAGGACAGAGGCAGGGCCTGGCAGTTACATTTCTAGTTTAGGTTGCTGTGGAACTATGCCCTCGATTCTAGTTTGATGAAGCTATGAAAATACTTTATTTTCCTACATTTTGTCCATATTGTCTTTTTAGTTTTTAAGCTCTCCAAATCTTTTAGTGAATTGCACAGTGACAACCACAGTGGATCCCCACATTTAGATATCAAGACAGTACATATATGGGATCACAACATGATTTTGCTGATTGCTTATCTTCTGTCACACTTTCTGGGTTGTGCTGCAAACATATCCCGCTTCACTGAAAACAGATTATATTCTCTGCTGATTATATTTCAGTTTACTATTTATGATATAACGTGAAGTTTTAATTAGGTGGACTTTGTTTTTTCATAGTGCTTGTTCTGAGAAGCATAGCTTTCATTAGCTATATAAATACTCACTTTTCTTTATAACTTCTTTTTTTTTTTTTTTTTACTTGTGAACTTTCTTGACCTACATAGCTGTTCTAACAACAATTAGTTTGGAACCCTTTTTTCTCTACTGACCACAGAAGAGTGTGGTATAGATTTACATTACAACATAGGTTTTTAATGAAAGAGAAAAGAACACCACTTATTAGTTTGGAATCTGGACAAAAAAGTGTGTGATTTGTAATAGGTACTTTTATGTGAAACAAAATATTCTTAACATTTTTAACAACTTATGAATGTACTGTACCCGCCCTTCACTGTAGTATTTTGCATACATCTGGTATTTCTGAGACTGTTTCTCACAGCAGTGTTGAGAAAATTTCATGCTTTCACATTTTTCAGCTGTAATACTATTTACTTTGAAGAGAAATTAATATCCTGCAGTACTCTGCCAGGTCCCTCTCTAGACTTCCACACTGAGGTAGTTTTATTTGATCCTTTCATGCCAAAGATTAAATTTCCTTGTGTTGTATGGTGAGATACCAGTGCTTATTTTCAGGGAATAATCCTATGGAAAGTTCTGTGTTCAAAATTGTTTGCACCTAAATCCAGAACACCAGTAGCATTACTTTGTTTCAGTAACAGAACATCTCAATTGCTCTCATGCTTGGCGAAAAAGCCCATTTCCCAATACTTATCTGTATTCCCCATCTTCCATTATGGGGCCAACCCCTTATTTCCTATTTAAGAAAAATTAGAAGTAGTTAAGAATACTAATATTTCAAAAATAAATGGATAAACTTATATTGAGTCGATTGATGGGAAGGAATTGACTGAGGAGTTCTGAGTGTTCGTGGAGTTTAGGGTGTATAAGTTTGAACTGCACTTAACACATTTCTTACGTCACTTTATGCTATTCAGTATTTCTTGACTTTCTGAAATGTTCATTTAACTTACCATATAAATGCTATAGGTGTTTTAGAGCCTGACTGCACTGTGTTCAGACAAATATCCACTGTCTCCAATGAGGAATTTTACATTCAAAGAGGTTCCCCTGTGATAGGAATTTTGCCTGAAGAGAGGAAGCTGGATCAGTCCCGCATGTTGTAGAGACTTAAAATCAGGAATTAATATGCAGTAGAGCTATGACAGTGGCTTTAATTCTGCTCACATTAATTTTCACTGTTATTATTAATTAAACCCTGAAAATCAGGGATTTAATGGAAACTCTGACAGACCTTTAATTATAGCATTTCAACAGGCTTATAGTATAGGATGTCCTCTACTAGTGCACAGGACATTCTGTACTTGAGAGGGTACAGAAAAAAATCATAGTTTTTGGTGTTCTTTATGTTCTGAATGTTTTTTAATTCATGACAGGCTTTTTACTCAGTGTTGTCTACTGCATCTGGGTTTTTTATATAAAAGGAATACTTTAATTGTTGTGTTCAGGAACAATCTGGAAACAGTTTTAATTTTTTTTTTAAATGTAATTGCTCATTATTGTTCAAAATTATCTGTCATTATTTTAGGAGAATGTATTTCAGTGTATGGATTTCTCACGAGCTGTTTATGTAGCATAGTGTTATGTTTTCAGATATGTCTACAACATACTACTTAGATTGCAAACTTCTGGCAAGACCTTTTTTTTTTTGTTTGTCTAATATCTATCATAGTGGGGTCCTGACCAGAATTGCTATGTGCACCCATAATATAAGCGATAAATTACATCATCACAGGTGATTTGTATCACTGCGTCTAAAGCCTTTGCATCACATGTGTTCCATTAAGGCCTCAAGATAAACTCCTTAAGCCTTGACTGCATAGGGTAAGAGTTGTGTCAAAATGTAGGGTGTGATTTACAGATAGTGAATTGTCAGGAGGGACAGGAAGCTGTGGGGAATAATCAGATATTGTGGACAGCAGTGTTCTGTAATGTTTAGTACATTGCATTTCAATTTATTCAAGCATACAGAGACATAATATGTCTTCTTATGTGTGAAACATAGTATTACACTGTATCTGCTAATTTTTACAATTTCATCACAAATTGTGCAACGTGTACTTTCCATTAAAGAACATTCCTGGATTCACCTGAATTTATGATAATTGAAATTGTCACTGAAGGGTGGAGTGAGATGGATGCAAAGTTTTAACCCAAAAGACTCTGAAGGAAGTACAGTCTAAAAGTCTCAAAACCAGAGACAAATTTACCAGTATCTGTAGCTATTAACAATATTTATAGCTAGAACAGTGAATGACTTTGGAGAAGCTGAGTAATGAGTTTTAAAATGTTTTTGATATTGGTAAAAGCTGGTGTTTAATCAGTTAGCCACCTGTCATCTTGATTAGATAACAGAACTGTAAGAGAGGAGAGAAAATGTGTATGTTATAAAATTAATAGGGAAAAGAATTTGAGAATGTCCCATATTAGAAAGGATTTCACCTTTTCATGCGATTCATTCTAAGATTTCTAAATTTTTATAGTGTACAATAATGCTTGGATGTGTATATATGAACCAATTCTAGAAACATTTTAGGCAGTTAAAAGAAGTATTTTATTAAGAATACAGTGAAAACTACGTGCGATGGTTTGCATTTGCATTGTATATCCTATCGAAGGAAAAACTTTTTGAGATTCATAACATACATTGCATGAGGTATGTTTGGCTTATCCCATTTTTATAGACCTACACACATAGGAATGTGAATTATTGAATAGAACCACTCTCTGCATTAACAACTACTACTGAGCATCAGGAAGCAATCTGGATTACTTTAGGGATGATAAACTCATGAGTTCTTGTGACCAGAAGTTTTTCTCTGAATGCCAGTCCCAAGCACTCTGGTTGGTTTTTCTCACACTGTTACCCTGCGAGAGGCAAAAGTTACTGATGTGAGTAGAGTTTAAATGGTCACGTTTATTTTTCATCTGCTCACAAAGGTGGACCCACGCTCATTCTTCACAGACAGTATTTCAGTTGGCCGCGCATAAAAGTGGATTAAAACTCAGTTCAAGATCTGGAGAGCTGGCCCAGGGGATTCCATCACCAGAGGGCAAGCTTGCTAAGTCCAGAAGACCTCACTGAGGAACCATTTGTTTTTCACTGGAATTTGTTTGCTGAGGAGAGCCAGGGAACTGGTTTCACATACTTAAGTCAGTCTGATAGCTACCTGCTGCTTAACAGAGCTTCCCTTTGCCAGCTGTATGCCCTCTCTGCATTTATTACCCCACTCTGGCATTTATTCAGTCCCCTGCTAAACCAGTTAAGGAAACTCAACTATCAGAAAACTAACCTTACAAAAAGGTGGATAGTTTTCTTCTGGTTTACTGAACCGCCTCGCTGTAGGAGCTGGTGCAGTGGAGGTAGAGCAGAACAGGATGGCCACCCTTGGGTGATTTGCAGGGCTCTAATGTGAAACAGCAGCCTGAGATCTGCCTAGTATTGTATGCCTCTAGCCCCTCTCAGAATGCAATATGAAATGAAATAAAACCTATGGCAGATAACAAATAAATATGCATTTTATGTAAATTTAGTGAAAACCTCCTCCAAAATAATTGCTTCAACTCATTAGGAAAGCTGCTTTGGTAGAAGACTGCAGAGACTTTTTAGAGCCAGTGTTGATTGGCTGGGTTTAGCAAAGCGCTGGGGATGTCAGCTATGGACAAAATTGTTGTTAGCATTAGAAAATTGCCTGCTGTGTGGATGGGCTTAATGCACTATTATATGGTATGGATGCAAATTTAATGGGCTTGAAAATGGAGAGATTGAGCCTGAAACCTGTAGGGCATGTCCTTGGCCCAAACTAACCCACACCACTTCTAATCAGGAGTCAGTCTACTGAAGTGGAAGGCATTAAACCAGTAGCTGATTAGAATCAGGATCCAGTTACTTAAAAGGGAGCTTTGACTGGGCAGGTGATCACAATGGCATTTTGATTTTTTTTTTATATTTGTATTTTTTTCAAGGAGCAGAGTAGCGATCAGTTTAAATGCACATGAAATACAAACCCAAAGTGTTAAAATGACATTTAGAAATAGCATAACAATACAGACAATATTAAAATAACGCAATTTGAGAAGGTGTCCTTCCTCACACAGTAATGGGATTGCCACTGCTGCTCAGAACATCACAAGAAAGTTTTATCTTAAAAGAGCAAAATAATATCATTAACAGAAAATTAAACTTAAAGTCACCATGAACTATGGACTTAAAAGACCCTCAAGAAATGAAAACCAATTGTCTGTTGGAAAATCAGGAGGTCAAGTAGTCATTGACCAACCAAAAGCTGCACCGATTGCTGAAACGTACAGTACTTTCAAATCCAATTAACTGTTTCAAGCAGACAGTCCTCATTTTCTCTTTCATCAGGAAGGGAAATTTGCAATCATATATTCCAATGAAAGTTAAGTTGTTTTGATCTGATAATTGTCAGATGTATTTATCTTAATTTGTAAGTTTCTAATGCTAAAGCTCCAAGCTGTTCAGATATAACAGAAGTACTGGGAAATGAGGTACAAAATGCTGGAATTCAAATTAACCAATAAATATATTTTAATATATATCAGCAGGACTCTAGAGGATTCCATTAATGTTGAAAAATAGAAAGGATTTAGGTTAATTTGGTAAGAAGGCAGGTCAGAACGTTTACAACAGTGGCATAGAATTGTATAGAGATGCAAAATTTTTCAAGAGAGCAGAATTTTTTCAAAAACGCTGACTCTAGCTGTCACAGCCCTGCCTTGGTTAAATCCAGTGGAGAGATATGAGGACTTTCTAATTTGCTTTCCCTCTATTTTAATAATAGCTGTGCATAAGTAATTTATGAAAGGCCAACCAGGCAGTGGGCAACAGAAAATTAAACTCATTTTATCTGAAAGCAGGTGGATTTCTATATATCATTAGCATGCATAGAATTCTCACAATGTTATTTCTCATACTGATGGAATGTAACCAAATAATATATGAGTTTTTTGCTTATGCACGAGTGAAATTTTTAGATAAAAGTGCCAGCCCCAATGGCAATTTTCTGCAAAACGAAAACTAATTCTGCGAAGCTTCTTATTACTGGGAAGACTCATTTGGCTTGCATTAGAGACTGACATAAGTGACTTTAGGATTTTACTAACAGATTAGATGAGATGTGCTATATGCAGTAATATCATTAGAGAATGTAGCAGCAGAAGCAGAAGAGTTTGTGGCACTTAAGGACACTGGCACAAGTAAATTGTTTTCATTTATGACAAGCTTTTAAATTATTATTTTTTTTCTCCTGATGAGAAAATGTTTTAGTTTTAGGTTTCCCTCAGCCTTCCCCAAGATGAAAAAAAAAGCTTTCACCTAAGTTATTCCTCATATTATTTCACCCACTGATACTAAATCTATTGTATATGCCTGCCTTATCACCTGTACTGCCTCTTCTTTATGAAGAAAACAGCACTAAAACTAAAAAAATGTATTGTCAGAGTTATTCTAAGATAAATGAGGAGGGAGAAGCAAACCCTGTATTTCTCTACTTATTGTATTTTTACTGTTCATTAACAGAAATATATGGTGATCTATGCACATATTGTTCAAAGCATTTTAAAACTGAAAAAAAAAATGCTACAACCATTTGAATTCACCAAATACAGTTTTCGGGTTTTTTACTCATAAAACTCCATTAAGAGGGTTTTTTTTTAAATTATGATACCCAAAAGTACATCCTGCATAAGGCCTTTTTCTCCCCTTACACCTTGTTTAACAATAAATGGCATTTGCCCCGCAGTGTTTTTCTCTGAGAGAAGGAGAAGGAATAAAGACTACGCTAAATCCATGTTTCATATAATATTATAGAATGTTTTACAATGAGGATGAAGGAACAGCCAGGTAGTTTGTCTCAAAGTGAAACTTTCCATTTTATTTTCTTTTATAATTCAAGAAGCAATAGTAACAGCTACCAGGAGTTAGCAGTAACTACTCCTTTAATGGGTTGTGTTAGTTTGTACTGACTCTTTGTAGTTGGCAATATATTTTATTCACATTTGAATTTCAAAAAAGAGGGAAGATATGACAGTGTTGGAACCAATAGCACTGACCCAAGTCATATGACAGAGATAGTCCTTTGTCACCCTGACCCATGTGAGGTGTTACTGTGTCCAGCTGTTCTTCAGCTGCTTATTCAGTTTCTTATATCAACACTCATGTATGTCACACTTACATGACTTTTTATATTACATTATTTTTTCTTGGTTTACTCTGATAGTAAAGTCTATATTGTCGTCCATATTCAGTACTTTTACAGAGCTATCTTGACTACTAAAGGCCCTAAGAAATAGGAAAATAAAATCCTCAGGTAAACTGCATGGGTATAAATGTAGAATGACTATGTTTAATTCAGTGAAGCTAATCCGGGTATATAACGCTCTACTTAAAAAGCAGAGCTTGGCCCAATGTAACCAATATTGGAAATAGACTTGATATTAAAGAAAACCATAAGTTCTCAGGTGAAAATGCTGGTCTCAGCCATAAAGGGGCAAATGCAAAGTAGTTCTGCTGAAGTCAATAGATTTCCTTCAGACATTGGTCAGCACAAACAGGGACAGTTTGGCTCTATTGTGACATGGATTCAGCTAGTGTGTTAAATGAAAGTGATTAGGATTCAAATGGTAACGTTGCAAGGCTCTTTGCACACTCTGTTTCATAAAGTGCCATCCTGTTGCAATCAATTGCCACTGTTAGCACATGTGTAAAAGAAATAGAAGAAATAACTGAAGAAATACAAGAAATCTGAAACTTCTGTACCAAGCTGCACAGACATTTTGCCACCATCTCCTGAGATCTGGCTCATGATAGCATGGGAGAGCTGAAATATAAGGACAGGTGTATGTTCTCATTCCAGATCAGCCTTTCCCCATTCTGTGTTGTAGAATCATAGAGTGGTTAGGATTGGAAAGGACTTTAAAGATCATCGAGTTGTCATCTTGTATCTACGTCTATATCAAATGATCTGAGCAGTGCTAATTGTTATATGATGCTAACACCTAGCATAGAAACTTAGGACAAGACTATCTGGAGCATCTTAGACCACTAAATCTGTTTCTTGCAGTCACAGATGTGTCACATGTTAATTGTGATCATAAATGTCTGAAATTCCATCTTAAAAGAAGTTAGGTTCCCTGCCCCCACGTTCTCTATTGGAAAGCTGATCCCAGACCTCCTTCCATGAAAAATTTTCACAACAAACCAAATGTAACAGCAAGTTTGTTGCTGTGCAGTTTTCTATAGCTCAATTAGCTGATCTCCTTCTTTTGTTATCTTTAAGTTGAATATTAGTTATGGAAAACCTGCACAGTAGAGCTGGAGCTCTGTCCTGCTATCATAGTCTGCCCAGATACTTCCTGAGGCTTCTGGCATTATCTAATCATACATTCAAACAACTCTTACAAAAGCCAGTTCAGCTTCTTCAGTGCTAGGAAATGCTTTTTCCTATGGAATATTCCCATTTACCTTTGATGCTTAACAAATACGTATACCAAGTGCTCTAGCACTTACGGCCTTAACCGTAAGACTTCTGTAGGGTAATACAATGTGTTTACATTGATTATAACAGTGAATAGAGCATAGAAAAAAGAGAGAAGTGAGAACAGAGAAAGTAGATAATATGGTGAAAGAACATTAGAATATTTTTTTGTTGTAAATGAACTAAAAGAAGGTGTATTTTTTCTCAGTTTGCATCTTATTTTTTGTCATATTTTATTTCCTACTTAGAACGTTGAAGTCAAAACAGGCACATGGATATGTCTTTATTTTCCCCCCATTTTCATTTAAATATACAACATCTGAGGGCATTCAACCATCTGCTTTTTATTTGCAGACAGCAATCAAAAAGTATTTTCACTGTATTAATAAAAACTGAAAAATAAATACTATAATTTAATCTTAAGCATTTTAAAAATGGAAGGAGATACTTTCCAGTGTCAGTAAGTCTAGTTCTAAGTTGCTTGTGTTGACATACTGCTGAAGGCTAAAAACAGCTTATACAGTCTTTATTTGTTTATAGGGCAAATTATAAAATGTTCCACCAAAATAAGTAATGACAATTTTTGTCTACATAAATGTGCATGTAAATGTAATGATGTTTGTTGTCATTTCAACATGACTACCATTATTGAAATAGAAGAGCCAGTACTAATTCTTGCTGTCACATTTCTTAAAAAATTAAAATAAGGCATTTAAAGAAGCGTCAAGGTTTTCAGTGTTGATCATTCATCTCCTTCATGCTCTCAGAATAATACCCTCAGCAAAACAGACAGACAAAAGCTAACCAGAGTTCTGCTTTCTAATCTCTTTAAGAAACATACATTTGAAGATATTTTCCAACTTCAGAGTGTTGTGAAACTCAGTGAGACCTTAATGAATAAGATGTGACATTTTGTCGTTGTCTTAAGGTTGCATAACCTGGGCACAGGGTAAAAATCTGGAAAAGTCTGCCTTTGTTCTCATCGCCCAAAGGAAACCCTTCTCTTTTTTAATGTAATACTTAGAGGTTACAAATGGTGCTGTGATGAGCACTCATGGTGCCCACCATCCAGTGAGAATATCCACAGGATAATAATTGATTAACAACATTCAGGCCAAAAAACCCTCACCACTGAACTTCTATGTGATTTGAATATAGCAATGTTCAAACTCCTTGGAAGTGTGCATTCCTCTCCTCCTCTTCTCTCCCCCGTATTTGCGTGCTGGCCCCACTCGGCAGCGGTTCAGTGCGCGCAGGGAAGGGAGCAATCCTCGCTCGCTGCCTGCAATTACTGACCCCTTTAGAAAAACTGAGCATGTGGCAACAGATACTATTTCAAACTTTTCAGAAGTTTAATTTCTCAGATTTGTCATGATTCCTACAGCTGTCACCAGCCACTTGCCTGGTGCTGGTAAGACCGCGTTCTGGCCACTCTGTAGAGATGCCGCCTCTTTGTGGGCATGTCTTACTGTGGCCTTTATGGTGTCCTCTGCTTTGGCAGATGGCTACAGCATGATCAGGAATGGAACTGAAGAGTATCTTTCCTAGATAATAATGACTACTTTCAGTAGGTTTTATGGCTGAATAGATTTAAGAGTTGAGAAGTCTTGAATTCCAATTTTGTCTCTTCCACCAATCTTGCATCTTCTGGCACATGACCCCAGGCAGGGGATGGCAGGGAGGGTGGTGTCAGCTGTTTTTTGAAGGGATGTCTAATTTTCTGTGCCTAAGTAGTCATGCCTTTAAAAGGCCTGATTATTCACATGCCTTGAAAATAATTTCAGTTTAAAACTGCGGACATGCAAAGTCTTTGAAACCAGCTGCCTCACATGTTCCAGAAAGGAAAAGCTGGTTTTGAAACATTTTAATTTCTCCATGCCTCAGTTTCCCCCAAGTGCTAGCAGGATGAGATAGAACCTATGATGTGAGGGTAAGAGGGATACTAATTTATTAATATCTGTGAAGTACTTTGAATATGTGAGTAATGCTAATTATTGTTGTGTGCTTTTCCATTCTGAGGGCTCTCAAAGCACTGGGCAGTGGGACAGACAGAAGTCCCTGTACCACACTATGACACAATTGCAGTGACTATATTCTGCAAGGCAGGGGCTGCCTCTTTGCAGTGGCTTTCTGGAGCAGCAGAGGGACACAAGGCTGTTTCACTCATGGAGTAGGAAGGTGGAAAATGAAAGACTGAAACTGCAGGTTCACCTGAATCCAGGAACTCTGTGCAGGGTTCTGCCTAGGTTAATCCAACAGACCTTCTGCTAACTGTAAAATGCATCTGTAGACAAACACAAAACCCACAAGCTCCACAGCATTATAAGACTATTTTGGAGAAATAACACTGATACCTGTCTGAGACATAGCTCTGATCATAAAACTCGGGGAAATATTGGAAAACTTCTCTTCTTCCTTTTAAAATTGATTGAATCCCCAGATACTGCTGTAATTATCCATGCTCATGATGCGGTATTTTGTTCAGCAGTTTCTGAGAAGCCAGCACCACGGTATGATCACTGATTGTTACTGTCATCATAAACTTTCCCACCATCTTTCGTCTTATGTAAATTTAATTCCAAACACACCACTTCATGCTTTATTATCTCACAACAGCAATTGCATTTGGCCCTTTGATTCATCTGTGGAGAATGCATTATGAAGCAAAGCATAAATATCATAAAATGGTTAGTTCATGGGGCTTCTAATTTCAGCAACATCACAAAATGCTAATTCATAGTCTTCATACTAGCACAAAAAATATATTTCAGTGGATGTTGTGAGGGTAAATCCCTGCTCTCGTCCTTCACTTGGAAAATGCTGCAGCTTAAAGAAACTTAAAAGCTCAAATAAAACTCACAGCAAACTAACTTGCTGGAGTGTTCATCTACACTTCAGTGTATTCTGAGGGAAAAAAAAAGTAAAGAGTCTTCAGAATAGTCTGGATGTGAACTAAAGTAATGAAAGAACAGGTTGCATTTTCTTCTTTTTTACCTGCCGTATATTATGGGGTGCAGTTGTTTTCCTGCTGGTGTGGTTCATCTTAAACAGTGGTGAAGCTGCACCTTTCAAGGTCATTTGCTAATTGTAATGGTACCGAACTGCAGCAAAATCAACATGATTTAACCACGTATGGCTCTAGAAAGAGAACAGCCAGCCCATTTGGGCAGAAGCCATAGGCATCTGTGTGCATTTTCAAGTGGGGAGTGTATAGCACAGGCAGGAAATCTGGCCTGGAAGAGAAGGATATATTGAGTAGATAAAATATGAAATACACTGCTTACAAACCCCACTCTTGTTAAAGATGGAGGAGGCAAACAGTGCCTTTTCACTTTTTTGACACATATGTGTGAAAACTTTATCTGTAGATGTTGCTATATCAGTTTCTCCCTATTTTCAAGTATAATTCATCTTAAAGATTCCTGGACTAGGCAGATATATAGATTTATGTTGGCTTTTATGTAACACCATAAGTAGCAGAAAAGGTTTAGACAAAATTTTATAACTGTTAGAGGCAAGTGTGGGGTTGTGCCTGTGTGAAAGCACGAGAAGATTGAGATGGACGGAAAAGCTGGCTCGGCTGTCTCTGAGCAGCTCTAGCTTGCACAACCAGCACTCACGCAGCAGATCAATAGGTCTTAGTGCCTTGTTAGAATTTATGAAGCGATCTTTGCAGAAGATAATATTTCCTTTTCAGCAGTTATCAACCCAAAGCACAGAATACTACTTTTCAATTTCCTGACATATTTGCCTTTAATTCCATTTTTTTCCATATTTTGACAAATACGTTGTGTTGTTTGGTGTTTTTTGTATCTTTCCAGCAGCAATGTAAGGTCATTTCTGAGATCATAAACAGCCCTGTGCATATTGAACACCTCAGCACAAGCTAAGTGAATATTCTTACTGAAAGACTGAGTGGCTGAGACTCCTGGCTGCTGCCCTGTGGGGCTGTGAAAGAGCAACCTTTAGAGCAGCCCCAAGCATGACACACTTCTTATGTCTCCTTTGGTCTAGTCATCTGCCCTATGGAGCTGTGCGTGAGAGCATCCGGTCAGGGTGCTAATAATCTGGGCATACGCGAGAACATAGGACACATGCTATGGAGGTTGTGTTTGGGTTCTGTTTGCCATTTGTCTCTGTAGATGGCAGGTAATTTGGGGCCTAAAGACAGCGCAGAAACAGCAAGGAACTTGTTAGTTTCTGCTTTTCTTATCCCTTATTTACAAAATTTTTCTAAAATCAGGATTAAATAATCTTCTTACACAATAATATTTGTCAGGTATCCTTGTCTCACCTTCCGTGTCTGGTAACTAGAACAGCAAGTTCAGCCTACTGATGTTTGTAGGGATGTGGTCCTTTCAGGGGAAAAAACAAAAAACAGGTTCACCTACTTAGCTCGTATTTCTGGGAGTCTAAATCTGAAGTAAGCTGCTCATAACCATAATTTTCAACAACAAAACCAGCATTGTTTTCTAGCTCATGTTCAGAATTACTTGAAAAGTCATCCTACTTTTGCAAGGATGCACAGAGATATATTGATTTATGTGGGGATATATTTCATTGTCTCTCAAGACCATTCTTGCCACAGGACTACCGTGTTCATCAGTAGGCATTCTGATAAAAGTGCCCCTACTCCTGCTATCCTGCAGCCAGTTATAATTATATATGTATGTAGGTAAAAAATTAGCTGCTCCAATATTCTTTTTTCTTAGGTTGGGAGGATAGCAATTGGAATAGGGAAGAAATGGGATCCCGCATCTAGTACAGGCATTGCTATTCTTTTAAATTTTGGATCATGCTTGCTTAGGATCAGAACACTTCTTTGTGTAATGTGGCAACCTTGATTTTTGTACAGGCTATCAAAACTGTTGAGTTTGTCATTTTATTCTCTGCAAATCATCATCATTATTTACTCTTAGATGAATAATTTAGATATGTTACTTTTACGAAGACTGGAAGGAAAATTGAGTCTGTATCTCCAATACCAGCAGAGAGTTTGTAAATTGTATTAGGATGGAGTTTCTGAAATCCGGTCAGTGCTGTAGATTATTTTATACATGAATGGAAAGGAGTAAAGTACATTTATTGCAAGGTGCATTTAAATTTTCAAACCTGTAGGTAAACTTTAACTTCTTAATATTCATAACATTGCATTGGAAGGAAAACAAGCTTCTCACCTTGTGTTTTTATATTCTCTTTAATTTTCAATATTACAAACAACATAGGCATGGAAAGCCCTAATAGTCCATGATTTCTAATATTGAGTAAAGCACAAATATAAAATATACTTGAAGCTCAGCTCTAAGTAGATTATAAACATTTAATATAGAATGTTATCATAATATTCAGAGCACCAAATTGCAGACTTCTGTCACCCACTTTCAGGCATGCTTCTGAAGATCATAGTTAATTCTGCTGATTTATGGTAATGCTGTAGCACTATCATATGCAGCATCAGAAACCACTAACAAGCTTAGTATAAGCTTGGACTGAAATGGTTTGAGGTTTAAATTTCTGTAACGATTATAAACTAGAGGGAGTGAAATCCCACTTCAGCAAAAAAATAAAAGTGTCTTGTTACAATTCAATATTGCATCCTCTCTCTCTCCCCCTCTCATTCCAACCCCCCTTACTTTCTCTTCTCTCTTTAGCTTCTCTGAGGAGCCATATTTGAGAAAAGTAATTCTAAATTGTGACTGGCATTTTTAAATTTAAAAATAATCCTTTTTGTATGGTAATGCGCTTTATAATTAGGAGACACAATGTTAGCATTTATTGGAAGTAGAAAAAAAGCTAGGCTGAAAAGTATTAAAATCAACTAGATTTTTTTTGCCCATTTCATTTGAAACGATAGCTATTTATAAAACAAATCTGATGACATTGCCAACCCTTTCCATAAACATTTTAATAACGTATGTCATATTTCACTGTCTCAGGGATGCTATGGACTTCAAGTACCATAAAATCTGTTTCAAAACTCACTCTGAATTTAGGGTTAGTATGAAGCTAATGAAGGTGTGCAAAGAGAAAACATTATGAACGAGAACTTTAAAGGATGTTAATCGCAGTGCTGTTGCTTCATAATGAAATCAAAGGAACGACAGTAACTTAGAGTTGTTGAGAATCTACCTTTGCATGGTTCTCTTTACACACTGGGCTCCTCTCTCTCTTGTGCCTTTGTGAGAGCTGTGCTTCGTAGCCCTTTTTGGCAAATGGCTGACACTGTACTACAAATAAAGAATTTGGGAACCTTGTCATTGGTTTAGGCAACATATTGCCATTTTCAAATTGCAAATTCCCTACTCCCATCAGCCAAAATTGCTTTTTCTCTCTCTAGCCTTACGAAAATGTAAAAAATGCCCAAGATTTTGAAAGAATTTGAAATGTTTGTTTTCGGGATATCTAATTTGATAGCAACAATCAAATCATTGTAGCTGAGTATCAAATCTTAAGGAAAGCTGGTTTTAAAAGTTATTTCAGTTTGGGCAGGTAAAAAATTATAAACCACCCCTGCCTCCCCTCCAGCCCCCCAGTGCTGTCATTCATCAAAATTAAGGTCAAGTTAAACAATGAAAGGAAAACCAGCTACATTTTTCCTTTTTTTTGGTGAAACTTGTACTGGACTGATTATTCTACCTCGGTGCAAGCTGTTTGATTTTGTTCTGTTACTTGTTTCCCATCCATTGGAAAACAAATCATGATGAAGCATCAATGAAAACTTTATTATATTGGGACCAATTTCAGTATGCCTTTGGACTTCAATGGGACTATCAAGTTTTTTAAGGCAAGAAAAGAAATCACTATCAATACTTTGCAATTTATTGAAGCTGAGCCACATCTTGTTTACAGTAATCCTATTGTACCTCCATATTGCCTTTGCCATCCTAAATGCTTAGAAACAGGAATTGTGACTTAAAAAAAACTCCTAATCATTTTCACTAACACCTTTTCCCAAGTAAGTTCTGTAGAATTTGTCATCTGAATCCAACAGCATCAGGATGTGGTACAGTAGTCGATTTATCACAATGAGTTTTACCTTCATTATGGGGAAGCTGGTGCTGCCACCAAACTTGTCACATGATAAGTGTCCACATAGAATCATGTGTTCACATACATCAACACATCTGCCTTTTAAAGAAGCACACGGAATCCACTGCCTTTCTGTGGCAAAGCTGAGAAAGGGAATTGGCGCTTCTGAGATCTGAACTTGTGTCTCCAAGGTGTTTGGCTGTCTTGCATCTGCTGTCAAGGCTACTGATGTGGCCAATGGTCAGAGCTTTTTACTCTAAAAATGGATCTAACTGGTTCTGTTTCTTTTTCTCCATCAGCCTAGCAGAGATGTGAAAAGGAAGCCACCAGGTTCTGTAAGATTTGGGAGGGCTCATCATCCGGTGTTGAAATACTGACTCCACATGCTACAGCTTTCTTTTCAGGATGTCACTCTCCCGCCTCCACACTCACCACCAAACAAACATAGAAATCTACTACTGTTCTCCCCATGCACTCCATTTTCTTCCAATCTGAGAGCCATTTGTGTGTATAATTGAAAATTAGCAGTGCAGCTGTTTGAAGAGAGTAATTTATCACAGCACATTGTTCGCTCCTGACACTTTAGACCTGGCTCTAACAAGGCAGTGGTTGCTGGGGGTTGAGCTGCAGAAAGTGATTCGGCTGTAATGCCGCGTTTCCCCTGCTTTGTTGCTAATTGTAGCCTCTTTTTCTCCATTGAATTGGGAGTTGAGTAAAAGAGCTTGTTTGCTCTGTGCGACGAGGCTGCCAGGGCCGCTTGGGCTATTATCACAAGATACTCTTGATCTTTTGAAAAGCAGGAAATAGAATTTTTCTCCAACAGGGAAAGTAATTTGCGATGCGTCCATTAGTTCTTCATTAAAGCAAGATTAAATTGCACGGCAAATCACATCTGTGTTTGGATGATTAAAGGGTGGCATTTTAGAGGCCAAAACTAATTACTAGCCAAAATGAATGGGAGTGAAAAAACAGTCATGTTTTTACATTAGATAGTGTGGCTTGTAATTAGATTCAAGCTAATTCCACTATTTCTTCTCATTTAATGAGATGAGCCTGTCCTCATCTTTTTCTAGGCCATGCTAACAGCCCCAAATGTATAATTTTGATAATACTGAGAGTTTACTTTATTGAAATTTCTTAGCTACCTGCCACAAGTGACTGTTCTGTCTAGTGGTGCTTCATTATACATCAACACAAGCTACTGTGCATGGCCCAAGCAAGGATCTCAAGCAATCTCCGTACATTTATATGTATGTATATTTACAGAACTATGAATTTGTGCATCTATATATACACGCATATATAAATATAATGCCCATATACATGTATATATTTTTGCTAAATGAATGCAGGAATGTTTGAAAGAGTATTGAAGGAAAGGAAGATTGGTCTTTGCGTATCTGGAAAGTATAAATCTCCGTGGAAAATTCCTTTAATTGTGGAGATTTGTGGAGTTAGCTGTTCTTCAGGCATGAGAAGAAGGAGGTAAATAGGTGCATCAAGTGGTAAATGATTGACGTAACACAGTTATTTCCTAGATTTAAAAAAATGAGGTTCTGCTAGTTGTTATTAAAGCAATAACACACAGCAGATGCTTGAAACTGATAGCTGATTCCAAATGACTTAGTAATTCATTAACTTTAGGATATAAGATATTCCCTAAGAACAAAAATTCTTGTTTCTCACAAAAGAGGTGCTGCCAATGAAATGTGGTGCTATTTTTCCTCTTCTTGGATTCCTATATTGAGAAGGAAGTGTAAAGGGCCTCAAATAGGGTGAATATGCAGCCCAGAGAACAGGTGTTGTCCTTTGCTTCTACTCCATGGGGATCTCTTGGAAAAGTTTGGAGGTATGCTACCTGTTCTGTAAAATTTCATTGGAGTTACTCCCTGAGACAGACACAGACACGGCCAAGTGTCTGTTCACAGCCCTCCAATGAAACATCCCTGGGTTGCATAGGGTGGGAGCTGGAGAGAGGCAGAGGGGAAAGGGACGTGCAGAGACTAGTCCAGAGCAGTGCCTCTGATCCTTCAGTTTCCACAGAGGTTACTGGAATTTGGGAGTAAGCCTGCAGCTAATTTTTGAAGATGGGATTACTTCTCACCTCTGTGCTCTCAGCTCTATACACAGTGGGGCATTCAGGAAAGAGCTGAGGAGAGCAGGTCTGGAGAGATACATACAGAGCAAACAAACAAACAGAAGAGCACAACAGGAACCTTGCAGTCAGGAAGAAAGACACCTTGAAGAATTTACAATTTAAAGGCCTGTTCTGCAAATGTTTACCATTACCATGATTTATTTGCATGAGTTTACTATTGGCATTGTAATACCTTTAACATAAGTGTATAATCAGGCCATTGTACTTTAGTACCTTCTTTTGAGCATACATTTGATGAATAAGTCAAGTGTATATTTTCTNAATATCAAACAGTTCCCACTACCTGCAAAATTATCTTCATCCTCAGAAATTTATTATGACTTTTTTGGCTAATTTTTCTTTTGATTCCTTACTGTCTTCGGTAAACCTTGGGAAAGTCAGCATTATGGTCCATTTGTTTGCTGCATGCTTTTTCTAGATCCCTGGTTTATATTTACTATAGCAGATTTCTGTTGAAGATGATATTTGTAAATAACAGCCGTGAAACTGCCTCCTGGCAGAACACCATGGGGGCAATTAAGCTCACTTCTGATTGATTTTTAGAGATGTGGGGTTTCTTCTAGGGAAGCAACAATGTATTCCATGGTTGCCAGTTTCATCTAAATTTCCTCTTAACATTATGCAAACCTAATTGTGAAAATCATCGAATCACTTTGCTTGGAAAAGACCTTTAAGATCATCGAGTCCAACTGTAAACCTGACACTGCCAAGCCGCTAAACCATGTTCCTAAGTGCCACATCTACACGTCTTTCACAAAAAACTCTGCAGGGGGGGAAAAAAACTAATTCAATAATGCAGAAGTTCTAGCAAAGCAAAAGGTAAGCTTCTTGACTGCAAAACTNTTTCATTGGAGTTACTCCCTGAGACAGACACAGACACGGCCAAGTGTCTGTTCACAGCCCTCCAATGAAACATCCCTGGGTTGCATAGGGTGGGAGCTGGAGAGAGGCAGAGGGGAAAGGGACGTGCAGAGACTAGTCCAGAGCAGTGCCTCTGATCCTTCAGTTTCCACAGAGGTTACTGGAATTTGGGAGTAAGCCTGCAGCTAATTTTTGAAGATGGGATTACTTCTCACTTCTGTGCTCTCAGCTCTATACACAGTGGGGCATTCAGGAAAGAGCTGAGGAGAGCAGGTCTGGAGAGATACATACAGAGCAAACAAACAAACAGAAGAGCACAACAGGAACCTTGCAGTCAGGAAGAAAGACACCTTGAAGAATTTACAATTTAAAGGCCTGTTCTGCAAATGTTTACCATTACCATGATTTATTTGCATGAGTTTACTATTGGCATTGTAATACCTTTAACATAAGTGTATAATCAGGCCATTGTACTTTAGTACCTTCTTTTGAGCATACATTTGATTAATAAGTCAAGTGTATATTTTCTTTCTCTTCCAGTTCCCCGAGTGTTTTTTAAGAGGTCACCAACGCCATTTAAGAGGAATTTGCCTTTGTCTGTATTTGCCCTCTTCTTACTATTCCCTGATCATTTGCTGTTGGCCATTGTCAAGGGCCAGAACTACAGAAGTGACCTTTGATTCAGTGCAGGTTGGCAATGCTTATGCTCTCAGACTCGTCGCTGCAGGTTGCTCCAAGTATACCATCATGGAGGACTTGTGAAAATGCTAAAAACTAATTTATAATATATATGTGTGTGTAGAGCTGTGCTTTCATGAAACAAATTCTCATTTGAACAATATCAAACAGTTCCCACTACCTGCAAAATTATCTTCATCCTCAGAAATTTATTATGACTTTTTTGGCTAATTTTTCTTTTGATTCCTTACTGTCTTTGGTAAACCTTGGGAAAGTCAGCATTATGGTCCATTTGTTTGCTGCATGCTTTTTCTAGATCCCTGGTTTATATTTACTATAGCAGATTTCTGTTGAAGATGATATTTGTAAATAACAGCCGTGAAACTGCCTCCTGGCAGAACACCATGGGGGCAATTAAGCTCACTTCTGATTGATTTTTAGAGATGTGGGGTTTCTTCTAGGGAAGCAACAATGTATTCCATGGTTGCCAGTTTCATCTAAATTTCCTCTTAACATTATGCAAACCTAATTGTGAAAATCATCGAATCACTTTGCTTGGAAAAGACCTTTAAGATCATCGAGTCCAACTGTAAACCTGACACTGCCAAGCCGCTAAACCATGTTCCTAAGTGCCACATCTACACGTCTTTCACAAAAAACTCTGCGGGGGGGGGAAAACTTATTCAATAATGCAGAAGTTCTAGCAAAGCAAAAGGTAAGCTTCTTGACTGCAAAACTGAAAATACAATTACAAGGAAGAGAAATCCCTTTTGATCCTAGAGTCTTTTCCTACTTCTCACTTAGGAACTTTCAGACAATTCAGCCACAGGGGTCGACTTCATCATATTTTGGCCCATGAAAGTACTTCTTAGGTATTACTTGTAGTTGCTTCTCTGAGCTGCTAGTTGTTGCTTTTGACTCATGGAATTTCCAACATGAATTTATTTTTTTTTAACTTTTCTCCTTTTTTTTCCTAATCTCATAAGAATGTGATTTTAGTGACTCAACTCTGTTATTTGTGTTATCACTGAAGATCGGTTTCTGACTAATGGACAGGAAACTTACTACTTGGTTTTAAGGATTGCGTAGTGTCAATGTAATAATCAGAAGTTGCACAGGGGAAAATTTTAAACAATATTTCAAAGTTATAATACTATTTTATTACATATATAACATAATTAATGCTTCCTCTACATCTTATCAAACTCATAGTAATTTATGTGCTGTGAGACATATTTTATTAATAAAACAGTTGTTGAAAAGCTTGGTATGTTGAGGTTTTTGCCTAAACTACGTTTCCCTACCTTTTATCAGTTTTAGGGACTCATGCCACTGCACCTGCATTTGAATTCTTCTAATTATAGGGAACCTTGCTTGCTGAAACAGTAAGAGAAATGTGTCCATTTATCATTGTTTTTAGCTACAAGAACTATGACTGATGTTCCTGCAGATACTCTGGCAAGCTAAAAGCCCTCTTACAGCTAATGGGAGTGGCTAAGAATTCATTTGAAGACATTTTGTTCTAAAGACAGTTTATATTTTCTAAACTGAGGATTTCAGATTTCAAAACTTTTTAAGATCTCTGCTATCCTTGAAAACCTCCTGCAATAATGGAACCAAAGTCTGCAATACCAAGTCTTAAATTCCACTTCAAAACCACTTAAATATCCTGTATTTTCAGCTTTCTCATGTATTTCTTTACAGCAGTATATGCCACTATGGGGCATGTAGTTTTCTAAACTATATACTTAAAAATGAAAATTTTGCATTTTCTGGAGTAGTTTTGTCTGTGACAGTGGTTCCCAGAGTGTTTTCTACAAAATATCACCCTCAACACCAGTTGGTATACATTTTGTTTGATCATTTCCAGACTCCCTGTGACTGGTCCTGTGATGAGTAACAAGCATTCCCACATTTTTTCAATCGTTCTGAACTTTTGGGTTCAATCATGCAACTCTATGCACGCAAAGAAGTTGTAAAAATAACTTCACTACAGTGAGCTTGAAAGACAAGATAGAAAAAAATACGGGTCAATTTTTTTTATCCATAAACAGAAGATCTATAAAAAGTTACAATTAGTTCTGAGAACTAAAGAAATAGCAAAAGACCAGATTATCTTCCTTCTCCATATATATATATAGCCAATCACTCAAATTCTCCAGTTGTTTCTCATTGTTTTCCAGAGAATGAAGCATAACTGTTAAGATGTTAATGCCATTACTTATTGCCGTATATATATATATATTTATTTTTTCTTTAATATAATTAAAGAAGTCATTGCATTTGAGGACCTTTAAATGAGATACAACAGGACTTGACAAAAGGACATGCCAGCTAGCAGACAAAGAATGGGAAGACAAATATATGCCAGCCTGCTAGATGACTAGAGTTTTCAAAGGATTAACAATTCACACAGTTACCACGCTTCTGATGGGGGAAATAGCCAACAGATGAGTTGGTAACAGTGATTTCTTAATCTTCTTGAACTATATTGTAAGTGTATGATTGTGTCTGTAGGATGGCTAGAAAGTTTGGTCATAGCTAGAGAAATATTGTGGGAAAAGTGAGTTGTGAAGAGGAATTTGTAAGAAAAGAGGATGGTTTTATGGCCTGCAGCAGAAGGAAAGGCTTTCTGGGCACAAATACCACGAGAGGTAGGAAGAAGGTAGAATAGCTTATGAGGACAGCAGCTTTAGCAAGACAGAGTCAAGATTCAGCTGGAAACAAGGAGGGGCAGTCAGCATCATATAACTATCCACCGAGTGCTTACTTTCACTGGTATCATAAGTGAAATCTCAGGAATAAAATTTTATTTGAGACAATAATTTATCTAAGTTATGAGCTTGGCATTTGGTGGAGATACTGTAATTTAAAAAGTCGATCAGATCTTCCAGTAACAAATTCTGTACTATGACAAGTAATATTCAGGTCACACTTCTCCTTTGAAGTTTTAATGGCCACTACAATTTTATGTTAGTCACTCACTTATGTTTGAAGTGAGCGTGCAAAGCCTGAGCTGTCTCCATTTGTCTATAACTACTTTAGAAGCTTCTGAAGGCACTGAGCTCATAAAACTGCAGGCTTCAAAGAGCTTATTCAAAGATTCCATTCTGCTGCTGCCATTTATCAAAGGGGCACTTTTAAAATATATATCTCTTTATAATAAAATGTTTTTTTAAAATATAAACCTGACAGTGGGGACAATTGAAACAAAATCTCCATTGGCTTCAATGGCAGCAGAACCGAGTTCCATAGTTTTAAAGATAACATTTATATTTCTACAAATCATGTTATATTCAACTAAGTTGCTAATATATGGAATCAGAATTCATTTTTATCCTCTCATTTTTTGTTTCTCTATCCTAATTTTTCGGAACTTCAATGTGAGTTTAACCTTGAACTTTAAATCAAATTTTAAGTTTAACCCCATAATACTCAAAATTATTGTTCATCCTAAAGAAAATAGAAACTCACTGTTTCTGAGTAGAGTTCATCCTATTGGGCAGATGCAAACTTGAAGAGTTGGTGGAATGTTAAAGCTAGATTGTAATTTATTAAAAAATAGGACAAGAATTCTGTAGTTTATCAGTCCCGTGATAGACCTTTCCCACATCTAGCACATGATGCTGAAATAAATCACATAGCATCAAGTTATTTTATATCCCCTTTAAACAAGAATAATAATACTTACTTGCATCACATTCATAGTAGCATGCTCTCTTGTCCAATCCAGTTCCCAAAAAAACCAGCAGCAGACTTTCTGTTGACTTTACTGTTTATTAGATCAGCCCTTTAACTCATCATCTTAAATGCTGTAAAGAATCATGGCCTGGGGGGAAAGTGGTAGTGGATGTCTCTGAATTGGATAAGATGTCACTCAGCAATTACTTTAGAAACGCATCTTTATGGTTATAAAGTGCTCCTACTCCTTCCTTTTCCCCACAGCTTGGTCGCTTGTTTTGTTTGCTCCACGAGTGGACATCATAACATCACCATCTGTTGCCATGGAAATGGCTGTGATTTTACAAATTCAGCTTTGGGTCCTCACTATGGAATCAGACAGAAAAAAAGAGAAACGGGCAATAGGGAAAAAGCCCTTGTTTAAGGACAAAAGCAATTTGATCCTAAGTTCAGGCCTAAAACCTTTGTTTTCATTGGGTTAACTCCCCATACGAGCACCTTTTGCAGTTACTACTTTTCTGGTGTTCCTCACCTGGTTTCTCTGGTTGCTTTGGGAAGGGAATGCCACATCAAGCCTGCTTGAGCACTGCCTGTCAGAGTGGCCTGATTCAAGTCTCTGGACTTATTGTAGTACAACTAAATAATGATAAAACTATCATAACGATATTGCAAATATAGCTAATAGCATGGGAAATAGCCATCCAAACAATGAATTTTCTGCAGTTTCACTGCTGTAATTTATCTACCACCTATCAAGCATGTAAGAGCCTGCATTTGGGGCATATTCTATTGATTCACGCCTTAGCTGCATTTTGAAATTGGCTTGCATAACGACCCCAGAAGAATTATTCCACTATTGCTGTTCTGGAGTAATTCCCCCAAGTAGGTAGTTTTTCTTTCCAATTACAAGTGCCTTTATTCTGAAATAACTTATCTGTTTTGGATAACAATAATTTTTCTGAAATAAAATTATTATTTTAGAATAAAATTCCCAACAACAGAAAATATATTGGACTACCTAAATGATAGGTATCTGGTACAGCCCCTGTTTAGACAAAACTTCAGAATTTGGACTTTCTAAATAACTGTGTCAAGCATTTTTTTTCCCCAAAGTAGCACTGTCTCTTTCTTTAATTTAATAGAGGAAGAAATTTGAGGATTGCACTACATCTACCAACCACTGTTTTTCAGATTCCTGTTGGCTTTCCAGACTATTATTTTGAATTCCTGGCTATTCCTGGAGTACATAGCACTGCTTGGAAGAGCATGACTCTGTTAGTGGCCTGCTTTAAAAGTAATGCAGTTGACAATCAATAAAAATTAACATTGATGCTATTTGATAAATATATACATTACATAATATCCGTAGTTCGGATCTGAAATATGAGGGTAACTGATGGGCTTGCTAGGGGACAAGCTGTGACTAGTTACTTTGACAAAAAAATCTTATGTGGAATTTATAATCTATTTATTGCAGAATTAGATCTACAGAGAGCTTTGTTTTTAAAGTGGGACTTAATTATCAAAATTTCCTCAGATCAGTGTAGTTGCTGTCAACATTGGAGATGTGTGTATCCCATAGCTGTACATGCTTTGAAGTTCTGCGACAAATTCAGCCTGTGCATTAATGCTGCCTCCCAGGTAAGACCAGTGGAGCACATGGGCTGGTTTCATCTGCAGAGGCTGTTGCAGCTTAGACATTTATGGAGCCAGGTAAAGGATGGATGATTGTGATTCTTTAGTTCAGTGGTTACATTTCAACCCATTGCAGCCAACAATGGCTTTTGCAACAGTCAGTCACGGGATGAAGTACTGAAGTAATCCCAGGGATGGGAGTTGGGTTGGAGTTTTTTTGGTTTTTTTCCTGTATGATGACTGTTAAAGGGAATGTGTTTCAAGACTCGTTTGATCAACAGCATTACTTGACAAAAATATTTTTTCTTTATAATAAACTGTTGGATAAGATCATTGATCATTATGGTTCAGACCTAGCTAATGAATCTATATAATGTGAGGTTGATCAGACCAAATGTTTCTGGCAGAAAGAATAAAGAGGCCAAAGCAATTATTGCAGTAAATTAACTGAATATTTTGAGAGCTACTTAAAAAATTGTCTTTCTGAATGATGGTGTTAGCAAACAGTTACATTTATAGTATTTGGTCTAATAAATTGTACGACCTTTCTCTGCTTTGTATGACTTCCTTATATAATGCAAACATGCACCACTTGCATGGAAAAATTGTTAAGGTATAAGAGCAAACACACATATATGAACAAACAGCTTGAACACAAAGCTGTGATCACATGGGAGCAGTTCTCTCTGAGGCGCTAAATACATTTTCAAAGCAGGATTTTGCACCTGATTAGTTCCTGGATGTACATTTCAAAATAAATATTGGTATTCAGTGAAAGATAATTATTAGAGGCATTATGAGCCTGAGCACTTACTGTCAAAAGCAAAAGCTATGCTTGTTTAATAATGTAAACAGAATGGGAACTCTTATGTCCAAACCATTTTGAATCACATTACAAGATGAAAATAGCGCTTGAAAACAATGCAACAGGGATCCCATGTGAATTTGGATTGAAGAGCAGGCTGCAGAATCAAAGTATCAACTGTGTGTATTGGGTAGACCTTGTCCACTGATCAGGATTCAAATGCTTTTCTTAAATCTCTTAAGCACTTTGTTAAGTTCTTTGTGTGCTTTTAGGAAAAGGTTGATATAAAATATAAATTCCTTTGTGCTGAATTGTTAACACCAAAAGAACGCTAAGTGGCTGAAATAATAGCCACTGAATAAATTTAGACATCTGCTACGGTAATAATAAGCTCAGTGTTGAAAAAAAAAAAAAAAGATGACAATCCAAAATTGTGGCAGATACCATGAGGGCATTTTGAAATGCAAAAGTATGGTTATTTTATTTTTTAAAAAGTCATTAGTTTGAGTGGAACCAACTTAGTAAAGGAGGTTCAGAAGTGTTACGTCCATTCTTAGCAGATACTATTTCCAAATTTTCTCTTTAGGCTTAACCCAGTCTAGTAATTAAAAGCTGTCAAAATGCCATGACCTGAATCTTTAGGGTTATAGAAGAAGTAATTATCTTTATCAGGGAGTGTAGTGATAGGATGAGGAGTAACAGTTTTAAGGAGAAAGAGGGTAGATTTAGATTAGATAGTAGGAAGAAATTTTTTCCAGTGAGGGTGGTGAGGCAGTGGCCCAGGTTGCCCAGGGAAGCTGTGGATGCCCCATCCCTGGAGGGGTTCAAGGCCAGGCTGGATGAGGCTTTGAGCAACCTGGGCTAGTGGGAGGTGTCCCTGCCCATGGCAGGGCGTTGGAACTAGATGAACTTTAAGGTCCCTTCCAACCCAAACCATTCCATGACTCTATGATTTAAAAAGGACCATCACATGCCGAGGTACCTGAGCAATGACCAGTCCCATGTTACACTCAGGCTGGAGCTCGAAGACACTATGACTGATATGCTGCGAGGAGGACTAGCAAAGGAAAAAACCTTATGGAAGTTACAGAAACAAATTATTGATTATTTTTTAAGTCTAACAAAGCACAAAAAACCCTCAAGAAGCTTATATAGGATGAATCTTTCTGCTAAATGATCACTCAGTGGTGCAATCTTCTGATCAATTCTCATTTTAAATATTGAGTTGTAATAGAATATGCTGAATAAAAAAAGCTTATCATAACTTGTCCAAAATGGATTCCATGCAAGTTCATTGATAATGGTTTACAAGATACAACTGCCTCATTTTTGTTATCCTCTGTTAGATCAGTGGAAGTATAATACACCCTGGCTTTTGTGGTCACAAGTATTAGAAGAAAAATCAGCATAAATACCAGATAAATTTATTTTTAAAAAGCCCAAAGTATCAACAACATAATACTTTTTTTTTTTTTAAACTGGGAGTATTGCTTATTAGAATTGCCAGATCTGAGACTTGGAGGTGAAGGGAAAAGAAAAATGTTGCCAACACCAAACAAAAACAAAAGGTCCCAAAATAATTGTCAGCACAGACCAAAAGAAACATAATAACAAATTACCCTTATTTCAAAATGAAAAATAAAAGGTAAATTTCAGACAGTGGTTACTAACCCAGGAAGATAACAAATAGCCCATTCTCATAGAAGTCATGTATTATCATTCACTCCTGGGTCAATTTTGCCGTAAGAATTGAATTTCCTTTGAGAAAACTCAGGAAGGATAGTCTACGAGGACAGAGACAGTATGAGTAAGAGAGGTTATAACGGCTACTGGAAGCAGTGATTATGTAGTTTACACATCCTTTTTTTTTTTTTAATATCGTTATTCAGATATAGCTGAGGTTAGGAGATACAACAGCCTCTTGCCAATGCTTTTGTTATACCTTTACCACAAAGGCTATTTCTGAGCTTGCATGGGATTATTTTTCTTCTATAATCTCATACAGTAATCACTATTCAGGGTGATGAATACTTCAGGAGACTGCTTTTTAAACCTTTCCTTGCACTAAGCAATTTTTATAGTTGTCTATCCAGCTTGCAAACGTCCTATCCACCACCTTCCTACTCTCTTAAATTTTCAGGAATGCCCCAAAGCACCCCTCTCCTTCATTGTGTCAGACACTGTGGGTGTCCTCCCAGTGCCTGGACAGCTCCGCGCCCTTCCTTCCAGCCTCACAGGGGCTCTTTCCATCACTATACCATTTGCTCTTCGTCCTTTACACATGTTGGACTCCTGTGGCTCTTTCCTCCAGACCGTTCATGCCATTATTAATTCTCTTATTTCTACAGTGAAAAGACAAGCAGAGACGAGATATTTTGTTGTTACACTGCATGCTGTTAATAGCTTTGATCTGTAGACAATAACAGCTCATACTGAAGCTTCTGGTTCTGCCAGCTCTATATCTGAGCTTCATATATCCCCTGTTTAGCTTGCTTTCTCATTTGTTTCTGCTGTAAATACCTATGCATTTATGCCTAGCATGTTCTTTGAGAAACTGTGGAACTGATTGGATGTATTATTCAAAAGTTTCCGTGTTACAACCAAAAAGACAAATGACACCAACCTGAGAATAAAACCTTGCTTCATTTGGCTACCTGTGCTCTCTGCAGCAGTTTTCCTGGGGTGAGCTATATGGAGGATATACAGAAGCATGTGTGACTTTAATGTTGTGATTAAGGTGAAGCCATTGTGACAAGAGCTGTGACGAGTTTTCATAAAGATAGTTTGAAAAGACAAAACCAGGACATCGGTTCTACTTCATAGGTAGGTGAAAGAAGGCAAGGGACACAGCTAGAGGAACTAGGAACCAAGAACAGCCAGCTAGAGAAAGTTCTGTGATCAAAGTCCAAGAAAAGGGTTTTTTCATTAAATTTGCCATTAGAGATATTGAGGAGGCCTATGTATTAAATTCCTGAGTTTTGAGGCACTGTAATAGAGCTGTCAAACAAAGATACAGAAAGTGCTACTGTTTCGCCTAGACATGACAAGCGAAGGATTCCCAACAAAGTAAGCTGTCGGGGCCACCTGAAGAGGGATAATGAAAGTGATTACATCAGCAAAGAGGAAGGAACAATCCAGGTAAAGAGTTGGTGGATGTTTGATCTTGGAGGGTTGCTGTTACCTCCAGTGCAGTCATCCAAAGCTGTCTAAAAATTAAATAGGCTGAAAGAACAAGAATGCCTAGGATTTCTTCCAGGAATTTCTGTAGTTACCTTCTAGGCAATCAAAGGAGGCTTCTTTTGAACCTTCAAATATGCAAGGAGGTCACATGCACTGGTGACTGCAGATTTGGTAACCTATTATTCATTATTTTATTGATTGTTTTACAATCCCAAAGGCATGCGTGTTGCTTTCTGTGCAAAAAAAAAAAAAAAAAAGGTTCTGTAAAATCTTGGGGTTTTTTACAGGAGTCACAGCAGCTGTCTGTCATTGTTAATGACAATGGCAGCCTATTTTTTTCCCCTATTAACTCTGATTAGAGGTTCTCATAGGTATATTAAGTCTAATTTTTATGATGAATGATGTCCTTCAACCAGGGGAAAAAAAAGTCGGATTGACCTAAGATATTTTCTCTATATGTAATCTTATTTAACAATTACCTTCAAAAAACTAAAATCACAATAAATTCATTATTTGGCTTAACTACATTGTTAATTATTTTAAAAGAGAACATTAGATGTAATACTTGGGTTATACTGACATTCAGGACAAAGAGACAAGACAAAGCAATGAGAGAATTGTGGAAAAGTGAGGTATCGCCAAATATATAATATAAATAAATTATAAAAATATAAGTAGCCACTAATTAAATAGCTGTAGTTGGAAAAATAATATACTTGGTTTATAACTCTAGGTGGCAGCAGGGGAACAAAATAGAGAAAAAAGTATGATTATGATTATACTTGCTCACTGTCAATACAATATCCATTGATACTGCTGATGGTGTTTCTTGACACAATATTACTTCTATACTCTAGATGGCAGCAGCATCACAAAATACAGAAAAATAAGATTCATTGTGTTCATGCTGTGTCCAAATATCCAGCCCCTTCAAATTTTTGGAGGTTAAAGTTGGAGAGGTCGAAATGCAGATTTCCTGTAGGCACTTTCGCACCACCAAAGATGAACAAACCTGACAATGGTTGTTAAATATCATGTGCAATTAGAGGTAAATCACTTCTGAAGCAAGGCTACATTTTAGCAGTCCTGTAACATTCTGGGTTTTGCTAATGGAGAACAGATGTGCAGAAAACATAAATGACAGCACCTTTCCAGCTGGGTGTAGTAAAGTGATCCTTAAAAATCTGTGCCTGTGCATACCTGTCATGGGTCTTGCTTCTGTGCGTTAAAAGAATTACAGCTTTTGCAAGAGAAGGCAATAACAGTAATCATACCATGTGTTCAGTCTTTAAATTGTAAGGTTTTGCATATATCAGTGCAGAAGGACTTTGTATGCATAAGTCTGGTCAAAGGACTTGGAGGTGAAAAAAGCCTATTTTTACTATTGTTTGAACAGAAAGCATCATAGGTACCAGCTCAGCAGAAGGTAAATGATGCACTCCCTTTCTCCAGCTGGCTGCTGTATTATCCCGTCTCAGAAGCTTCTTGAGGGTTAGGAAGGGTATTGCCTGGTCCAGTTTGAATTGTGTTAGGAGCACGTTTTATCACAGAGATTGTTGCCCAGTGCCATGGTAGGCACTGGAGGTGATTCCTTTGGGAATGAAAATTTTGAGAGTGTGCCTTGTTCAAAGGATCAAATTTGTATACTGAGTGAGATGACTGACTGCGAGCTGTTAGTATGATCTATGAGCAGGACTAAGTGAGAGGCACAAACACTAACTGGGGACCCATAAAGTTTTTTCCTTGACCACTTAATATTCACCCAATCTGGAAAGGTTCTTGGTCTGTGCTGCTTATTGAAAAAAAATTATTTTAAAAAAATATTATTTTGTTTTAAAAATTATTAAATCTCTCTAGAAAAAAATGAAAGCAGAAAACTAAAATTGAGCTGGTATCACTGATATTAAGCTAAAGTGAAAGTTAAGGCAGTCCACTTAGTGAATGTACACCAACTTAAGTACTTTGTTATATAAATAGATGGTTGTTAGTTATTCATATATTGTCTTGGAATTAAATAATGAAATTAACTAAATCATCTGATCTGTTCCACAGACTGACTGTAAACCCTAAATAGTTCATTATGACCTATTTGATTGTAAACCCTGAACAATTTCGTCTGATGAATCTGTAACTCAGAAATGGTTAATATTTGATAGGGAACTGAAAAATCCTCCAAAATTTTAGCACATGAACAAAACTTTCTGAGAAAGAGACGAAGCTCTCCTTTCATTTCAGTTTCCTCTGTGTTGGCTAATACCTTCCTTTTCGCAAAAGCAAGCTTATCCAACTATTGTTTCAGACTGCTTAAAACAATTAGAAGCTTTTCTGGCACTTTTCGCAGATAAAGTCCAGTTGCTTATAATGAACAGGCCTGACTACACTTTCAAATCCTAAAATTAAATTAAAAATATTTTAGATGTCTCTCACCAAGCAAAAGCAAGGATAAAAGTAGATAAAGGAAAAAACAAATATTTAAGATATTGCAAAAAATTTGCAAATCTCCTCTGTTCTTATAGTCTCTTGGAACTAGAGGTGAAGCAGTCCCAGAACCCAGTGGTGGTGCTGGCACTGGGCTTCTCACTACAGGCTTTCTGCACAAAGCAAAAAGAATCCCATGCACTGGGCTGCACAGACTGCTCTGAGGCTCTGCAATTAGATATGCTGAGGTTTCTATTTTCTGGTGAATGCCAGGTGCCACTTGCACTGTGAAGCATGCTATGAGCTTTACGTCTTTGGTGGTCCTATAGAACTCATGGTTGCAAGCCAGTGATGTGTCTGAGATCAGAGTGTTCTGAGGATTAGACACAGCTTAGCCACTTGTCTTGTAGGTACAAGTACCTGCTGGCAGGGTTGTTCCTGGGAGACACTGATTCCATGGAAATAGTATTTTTTCCTGTTAAAATGAGATTCCTGTTGAACTTAACACCGTGGCATTAATTTTGCAAGATGTGGATGTGCACATTCTCTATTTTACTCCCTCCATGCTGTAGCCAGATTCACAGACAAAGCTGTTGTACTGGTGGGATGAAAAAGCACAGTAAAAGTAAGGGCTTTGTGTCCTTCACCTGGGTAACATCTCTCTGTTCCTTCTCTGCTTTGAATAGATTCTTTCAAGGCTTGGACAACGACTGCTGCTGCCTTCTCCAGAGTGATATTAACATATATAGCAATAGTAGGTGTTATTTTCTGTCTGCCATTTAATTTCTCAGCTGAATAGCAGCTATATATGGCAAGAGACTAATCAGAAGGGTTCATCATTTTGTTTATTTCCTCTTGACTGCAGTGACTTTGAATATTTCTTCAGAGGGGAGTTCCTGTGCCTGAGACTGTAATACACTTATGCACTGTCTGACCTGTTTCATTGTGCAGAGAAAGGACTGAAGACATGTTCTAGAAAGAGTATCTTGGAGAAATGCAGGAATAGGAATGACACAAAAAAGCTATAGAATATATGTTTTCTTTGGAGAGGAAAAAATGAACTAACACACAAACATTTTCTGCATATGCATGAGTGGCCAACTCGCCGATACAATGCCACTTCATTGAAGTGGTCCTCTCAGCCTGTGAGGTACCATTGTTAGCCAAAGAGAGATAAACTACTCCTTGCTTTGTGAACTACTATAATGATCAAGCATAGAGGTGTCTTAATTTACTGAAATGAGACAATGACTGAAGATGCTGAAAAGCACTGTCTGAGATTGTCACAGCATCCTTGCAGCAGAACTTAGCTTCTTTGAAGTGTTCTCCAGCCCTTTTTGATTTTTTTTCTTATGCTTTGTAGACAATTCCTATGATTTCTAACACACAGCCCCCCGCATTGACAGCCTCACACTATAGACTACACTGTGTAACCATAAATCCTAAAGAAAGTGATTCACCAGCACTTCGATCTGTCTCTGGTGTACGTTCTCTAATGTTAGTGCTTTGGAAGTATCACTATGAGCAGGGAAATTCTCCAACTAATATCTGATTAATAAAGAGATCTTTGCTTAATAGTATGTGAAGGTTATGTAGGGAGAAGGACTTTTGTGCAGGTAATCTAAACTGTTCCCTGGTAGGGATGATTATGACAGGAACTTTCATTAGAGATCCATGAAATAAAAGTTACTCAAAATCACAAATCATTGTTATCAGGCTGAGAATGTACCATGTGGGTAAAAGCACTGTGCTGAAACAAATAATCTGTCATATTGATCAGCGTAACGTTTCTGATAGAGCTATTCTGCTCACTTAAAGTCTTCTTCACCTGCTTTTTGCTGTTGTGTGCTAACACAAAGCGGAGATGTGCAGCCTGGGCAGCTGTGAGTTGGATCCCTGCCTTACAAAGCCCTGTAACCCACACCCCCTCCTCCCGCCTACAGCTGCAGCCGGTGTCCCCCTACCAGCTGTCCTCTGCCTTCCTACAGCAGCCAAAGCCACCTTCACGGCCTCGCCAGGCAGCAGCTCTCCTGCCAAATCTAACCCGCCCAAGCAGCCTTCAACCTCTGCACACTGGCACGGGCAGCAGCACCTCGCTCACCTCCTCAGCGGTTTGCCATCACCTCCACTGCGTAAGCAATACTCTTCATCAATCAGTCACGTTTCACTTCCCCTGAAAGTCCATGCTACTGGACGTATTTTTCTGTATCTTTAGAGGGCTGCTGCAGAAGGGAAGAGGAAGAAGTAGGCAAAGGTCTGGGCAGGGAAGGGAAAAGGCTGGAGCTAGGATGGGAACACCTTATGGGCCAATTCCAGCATAAGAGCTGTCAGACCACCATGAAGGGCCATAGTGTTTTCATGTATGGAGAATGAAGCTGGCCTTCTCCAGCTACAGGTCAGATGTACCCTGAGATCTTCTTCAGTCCATGTTCTGCTGAACTGCATAGCTTGGGTTCAGCATTAATGAACATTATGGTTTCTACCTAGTGGATTTTAAATGCTTTTTAAAAAACCTCTCATCTTGATGCACACAGGCAGCACTGAGTCAGCCCAGATCGCAGAAAGTTCAGTAGATCTTAACATCAGAAACATCATTGCTTGTTTAGTAAGCAAGTTTGAGCAGTATGTTTTGAACTGAAGAGTAAAAATCTCAGCATTTCATACTGAAAGCAACGGTTATCTTTGAAGCATGAACAAGCTGCACCAATAATGTTGTCAGCAGCTCAGTTTGGTTTTGCTGATAACTAAAAATTAACAATTCAGCATGTCTTAATATAGACGTGTCTCTGTCTGGCACCTGCAAGACTTTTCTCCAGTACTTTCTCTTTCTTAATGCTGTAAACATCAGTCTCAGCAACGACTTATTCAGCAACATAGACCTTGAACTTTGGAATACTGACTTGGCACCTGAGCCCCATACAGCTTCAGGACTGTACTCCCTACAGCTTACCACGTCTTCTTCTGAAAGGTTACACATCAAAATGTCACCAGACTATATTACCAGACTATTCAGAAAACGGAGAGTATCACAGTAAGGTTGGGTATTTGGTTTATGATACTGTTTCTGTTCTGAAAAGAGGATAGGCAGAGATATGGGGGTTTTTTTCATAAACAAGTTAACCCTTTCTTTATGTTCAGTCTTATCTACTGTCTTCTCACTGCATTTTACTCCAGACAATTCTCCCGACCCAGCCAGGTAACGGAGTGAGACAGCAATTTTTCCACTTTTTTGTCCTGTCAACAGAATTTTTTTACTTAAAGTTTCATATAGTTACATGTGTACAAATATATTGAATGAAGCTCGATAGATGATACAAGTTGAAATTTGAAAGGCAGAGGTCTTGACTAACTGGAAGTGAAAGCCTAAAATATTATGTATGCATAACACGATGAAACACTGGAAACACAAACTCTAGCTACAGTTTCAGCCCCAGGGTTATGGTGACAGGTCTTGGGTTGCAGGTTTTCCAAACCCAGTGGAACAAAAAAAAAATATCCTTTGCTTTAAACTGATTTAATTTTGTGCAGGATCATTGGCAGACAGTGGTAATACATCTACTCTGCAGAGAAGAACAGTAGAAATTCAAGTATGATATGTAATCTCATTATCAAAGAGAAGCCAAAGCTTTGATGTCAATAGGAGTCCTTCTGTGGACTTTGATATAAAATTAATTTCTGTAATCCTAATTATTTTTCTTCTGTCTTTATATTTTTTACTACACTATGAAATAGTGTTTTCTTATGAGAAAGCAAACAGTTCAGGGATTTTCTTTTCTTTCCTTTTTTTCAAATTGTTTTGGTTTTAATGGCAGTATTTGTTGAGTTGCTGAGAAAAAGGGAAATGGCTCTGTCCAGAGAGACAGTAGGGGATGTATTTGTCTTGTGAGAGAGATGTAGGTGGCATACTGGCCTTATGATAGATGCACAGGAATGAAGAGTGGTAATTCATTCAAAATCCCTGGTTGTAATATTTTGATGTATTATGACAACATAATCTTGTGTGTTAATAACAGATTATACTATGTATATTTATAGGGCAGTATTTAGCCAGATGAGATTTGCTTATGTAAATTCTGCTACCTGTGTTTGAAACTGATAGTGGCTACTACTTAATAGTGCTCAAAAAAAGGCATGCTGTAGCTTCAGACTTCGGTAGGATTGTGGGTTTGGAGAACTCTCCCCATGGTTATTTTTTTCCTCCTCACTCTCTCCTAGAAAAAACATATTGCATTCAAGAACTCTGGTGTTCTTCTAATTTGGTGATAGTAATTTCATTTCCTTGTGTGCCCTTTTCACACACTCAATTTAATGTGCCATTTTCCTCTGCCACACAGAACAGGGATAAGTGAGGAAGAACCAAAACTTTTCTGAAAACAGGAAGAAAGGCTTTATTGTATGAAGCTTAAACAGAAAAGCAAGAGTGACAGGAATTCCATACAACGGAAAGATTATCTTCTTTAAATGTGTAACTCATGTTTGCTCTTTATGGGTAGATTGCTAGACTGTATGTTCAGCTCTCTCAAGAGGCATTTAGGACTTCAAATACAGTAATAAATTAATTTGCAAGATAGAGACAATAATGAAAGATTTGATTTCAAACGACTGACGTGAAACTTTTGTGGAATTTTCAAACATTAAAAAGCATAAATGACAGCCTTATTTACTAGTGTAAATGAACCCACCAATGAAGTAAAATACAAGACTGACAGCATTAGGAAGAGAAGCTCCTTTTATTTCTCTACAAAGAAAGAGATGTGACTTAGAGCAGTGTTATTGCTAGCTTTCTTCCATGTCACTTGGCCACCCCTCTTCCCTCAGAGGCTGATCATGACAAAGTGAGGGCCGATTAGAGAGCTGGTGTAGTACGCAGTCCTTGCTTTTTCTTAGATAACCAAGGTTACTCTTGGCAACAAGGTGGTGATGAGTTGACACCCATCGTCTAAGAAAGGAAACGATTAGTTTACTCAGAGGCCAATACAAAGCGACCAGATGGGAACAGTTTTCTGTCACTATCTATCAAGGCTAGAGCACAGCTCTCCAGCCTTCTGTGACATCAATTTTATGCTGAGAGCACAGCAGTCTCAAAAAACACTGAAGAGCCATTTACTTGTAAAGTATAAGAAACATCTGTCAGGGGCTAAAAGTGTTAAAGAAGTGCTTAACTGTACATTGAGTTGGCAGATTCTTAGGCTCAGATTACAGGAAAAACATTAGCAGTGAAAGTCCACAAGATTTATCCTGATTTATCAGATTACTTCCTCAGAAACTCTCCTTTTGAACTGCTCTTCAACAGAAGAACAAATGTGTAGACTTCAATGCTTAATAAAGCTGAAAGCTTCTCCCTGGGGTAATTGAAATTTTTCCATCAAAGGGTAGATAGACCTGGTTGCAGCTGCAACAAAGAAGAAACATATAAAGCCAAGTGGAAAGCAGTTAGACAGCATTGGTGGTATAGGACCATTGAACATGGTCTTGCTAATTGGAATCTATAGCACAGGACATTCAACTACATGCTGGGCAAATGACCCTGAAAGTTTCAAGTCTATCTAGTATAAAAAAAAGTTCAGATGTAAAAATAATCATACAAATGATGGATTCTGTATCCTTGAATGGGCATAACCAACCAGAGATCTGGGTAACTGGCAAATTTCTTTTTTAAATAAGGCCCTTTGAGTCCCATATATGCATCTACTTTCACAAGCATTTCAAAACCTGTCTTCTAATAATTTCACACAGAGCTTTCAGAGAAGCAATGTTCAAAAGAATGAAAGTAATGAAACACAGCAAAGTTTTACATTTTTATTTCTGTACTTTGGGAAAATTCCTATTGAAGACAGAAGGCAGTTCAAATTGGAATTGCTTTACTGCCAACAAAAATGTGTGACTCTTGATCTAATGAAAAATTATAGAGATTGAAAAGCGGAGATAGACTTAGGAAGGATTTCAGCTACAGCAGGATGCAGCCCTTATTGCATTTGTAGTTCAAACTGTGATCTCTAAGGAGACCTAAATTGTTCCAGACTCTGGAATTTAGGGTATTTGAGGCTTTATTTTCTCAGAGGAAGACATACTGGCAGCTAAGACATCAGACTTTATTGTCATGCATTTAGAAAACATTTTATTTTAATTTAAAATAAAATGTAATTTAATGATGAGAGTGTTAAATTCTTAAAATTTTTGTAGTGTGAATTAAAAGTTATTCAAAACAGTTCCATAAAGTGGAACTTGTGAATTTTTTCAAAGTTTCCAGTCCTGCAAACTGACTTGGATAAGCATGCTTTTACACAGAAAAAGCTGTTGTATTTGTGATTGTTATCAGTACGCAAGGACTCACTGGCTCACAATCTAAACTGTCGTTCTCACGCTCTCTGTAGCTTTGTGAGCACTAAAGTATTCCTGGAAAGTAAAACAGCTTCAACTGAAAAAAATTCAATTACGTCTATACTTCACAATGAGCTAACATATAAGGATGTCAGAACGAGCCACCTTGGGCACTGGAAGAACTTTGCCCATGCTTGTTTGGCGTTCCACAGAGGCTAAGTACCCTACTGCCAGGTGGGGTATCGTAGCTTTGGTGCAACGCTATGTTACGTGGCTATGTTGCTTTTCATGCAAATAGGGCTTCATTCAGAGCTTAGTCCCGTATCGTATCGTGATACAACATTGTGTGGTACAGACATGCTCACACAGCCTAAACCGTGAAAGAACTGCCATCAAATTCCAGCTCCAAGTCGGCAAGAAATAGATTTGAACTTGGATTTCCCAAATACTGGTGACATTTTGCTAGATATTAATTAGTCTTGTGGGGTTTACATTGTTGACGTCCTCTGCCATCTCTTCTTCCCTTCTTTTTCAGTGAGAAAAAGCATGTGAATGTCAGAGGTGACAATGATGTATTTTCATGTTTTCCCTAGAACTGTTCTTTCTCTGTTTCCTTTTCTCATTTATCACCCATTTTATCCATCTTCCTCTCTTATTTCATCTTTTTCGTTCGTCAAGCTTTTCTTTCTTTTTTCATCAAAGCCTGATTTTTTAACCTTTCTTTCTATCGCTGTTCTTTTCTTGCTGTTCTTGACTTTTGTCTTTTTATAATTTGTCTCCTCCTTGTTCCTATTTATTTCCTTGCATATTTCATCGGTTTGTATTAATCCTTCTCAGCCCCTCCTTTTGATGCCCTTTTATGTATTTGGTTTCTGACAATTAGCCACTTATTCCCCACTGTCTAAAGCAGCATTTTAAACGTTGAGTTCCTTTCTGAAGTACCAATGCAGCCCAGCAGGCTGAGACAGGACAGAGGAAGCAGGCATGTACAGTTGTGGAAAGAGCAGTTTAAACCACGCTCAGTTTTTAGGGCTCAGATGATGAGTCTTGCAGCAACAAATCACTGGTGAAATCAAGAACCGCATTGTCTTAATACACCAGACAGCCTAGAGCACTTGGTATCAGGGTATCAAACAACTGAATAAAAGGACGTGGATGCATGCCCAAGACATGACACCCTGAGTGCTCATGCAATACTATTGATTAGATCAAAAGCATGGCCAATTTTGTTGTATTTATCAGAACTATCTACTTTAAAACCAAGCTTCATGAGTTTCACTTTTTCATCTCAACAGTTGGGCAGCCTGGGAAAATACTAGCTATTAATGGAAAGGTATTTTTAGAAAGATGGAAGAAAGAAAAAGGCAAGAGTCCAGAGTTTATCCCACCCTCTTCAGTGGCATTTGTGATACCACTGGAACACACATACCAGGGGAAGGTCATCTCAGTTCAGAGCGTGTATTGGGTTTGCGTGGCAAGGTTTTGGTAGCGGGGGCTGCACGGGTGGCTTCTGTGAGAAGCTGCTGGAAGCCTCCCCCGTGTCTGATAAAGCCAATGCCAGTCGGCTACAAGATGGATCCACCACTGGCTGAAGCCAAGCACATGTGATGAACTGACCGCAACCCCATTCCCTGCCCCCCTGTGCCACTGACGGGGAGCAGGAGGAGTAAAGATAAGCCTGGCAAGAAGGGAGTGGTGGGGGAAAGGTGTTTTTAAGATTTGGTTTTACTTCTCACTATCCTACTCTGATTTGATTGGTGACAAATTAAACTAAATTCCCCAAGTCAAGCCTGTTTTGCCTGTGATGTTAATTGGTGAGTGATCTCTCCCTGTCCTTATCACTACCCATGAGCCTTTTGTATATTTTCTCTCCCCTGTCCAGCTGAGGAGGGGAGTGATAGAGCGGCTTTGGTGGGCACCTGGTGTCCAGCCAGGGTCAACCCCCCAGAGACAGCAATCAGAAAAGTCACAGAAAACATTTTAACTTCTTGATAACTCATTTCACTGAAATACTCTCTGTCCCATACCACCTCATTGTATCTAACAGCAGGGTTTGAGGTCACGTATATTCATGTGCTATCAATTACTAGCTATGTGTTGCAAATATCAAAATGTGTATGTTTAATCCCTTATTCTGAACATTAGTATTTAATTTCTTAAAGTTGGTGCTTATGACTAAAGTAATAGAAAAGGTTCCCCAGAGTTTCTGAGTGAGTTGAAAACGATCCATTTTGGGGGAACAATTGATGCTGAGATCCTAACATTGAAATATCAACATTTTTGGTACTTCATCTGTGAAATCTTTGCTCCTATTTATTGTAACAAATAAAGAAGACAGAAATTATTCATTTGGGTTTGTGTGGGTAACAACAGTGATGGGAAGGATGTAACTCTTAATGCCTGGAGATGAGAACTTCCAGGTGTGGATATCCAAAGCTAGCTATGACAAGCCTTTCCACACCAGAACTTCACCGTGACTTGACATTACCACAGAGGTCCCTCTCTGGTGCTCAGTGCATTTCACTTCCTGGCTTGGAACAAAGTCAAGCACAAGGTTATTTTTGATCAGCTGCATCCATAGTAGCATTCAAAAGAGGCAGGTGTAAAGTGATAATGAAAATTACCAAATCCAGCCAACCCCATGAAAAGTATTGCGAATGGATGAGCTTCAGACCATTGCGTAAAGTCCATTAAACAGCAGTGTTCTCATTTAAGTTCATTAAAATTTCAGTGAAACGATTTTGCAGTTTCTTTGCATTGTGCCAGGATGAACATTGCGCTTACAGCAGGCATCGTCTAGTGCTTGTCTTTGCTTTCAGAATGACATCAACCTTTCAGTTTTATTTTGCTTACCTTCCTATACTGCTATTAACAAAAAACAGGAAGACCAGCCAAGCAACAGTAAGCCAGTTCACCCAATGTGAAAAAACAAGGTTCATATCTTGTCATTCAGTGTGCAGTTACTTTCACATAGTAGTCTGTTGCCTCCAAGCAAAGTATACATCCATGTAGATTTTTCTTTTGCTGAGCATGCAGCAAAAAATGCATCTTGTGGACTTTGAACAAATAAAACCTGAATCATATTACTCATCATTACTTCAGCACAAATACAGTCTTCTTTTAGTATTGGTTCTTTACATCTTCCTTCTATAATTTAATTAGCTCTTTTTCTTTTTTAGGCTGCAGTAACAGGAATTAGAATATAACAGTAAATACCCACTGGGTTCTGTAGATTATTAACACTTTTTATCCTAAACAAAAGTGGTTTTTAACCCTATAACTGTGAAACATCTTAAGTTCATTGTGTCTAGACACAGACAGATAAATGTGAGTGCTATCAGCTCTTAATACACAAAAAATAAACTAGCTCCAAATACTTTCCCTTTCAAGGTAGGTGTAAATAACTACAAAAGTTAATTTACAATGATAGGAACACTTATGGTTTCTTCTTTCTCTGATTTCCATACCAGACAGAGGGTTTTAAACTGCTCTGCACAAAAATGTTTTTACATACACTCACTTAGCAACACCTTTTGTGGATCCTATTTTCAGAAGTGGTGTCTGCTTACGGTACTTGCAGACGTATCTGGGTATGGCACACTCAGTTCAGCTAACCTCCAGACAAATATTCATTCATTTGTAAAGGTCAGGAATGCATTTGTAAAAGGATGCTGAAAATTGATAGAGATTCTTCTTCAGCTCAGTATTCAAATAGTGCAAAAATCATAGTGAAGGACAAAATAAAACAAAACAAGGGCTTTTCTTTAGGAGTTTTCTTTCAATTTTTACAACAAAACACTGTCCATTTGTATGGTAGCAGCCCAACAGGATGATCTGTATCGAGAACTTATTACCAGTTTCGTGCCAGAAAATATCAGATCACCCACTCTCCTTGCACAAGTCTATAGGAGCTGATTTTACATGTCTCACAAACTTCTGATACCCAAGTACAATATGTGGAACAAAGAAAACATACATGTATATGAGTAAACCTTCCACGATGGGAAGCATGTAATTTTTCGAAAGAACTTCTCCAATATATTTTCTGAGTTGTGATGTAGGTTTGTCATTTGGTAAGATGTGAGGCCAATATGATCTTATAATACCCTTCAAAATATTCACCTGTGTTGCTTGTCTCCACTAAGGACTGGGCATGCCCCATAATTTACAGAGGTTCTGAGTGCTGCCACTTGCCTGAGCTTCTGCTAAGGCTGGACGTCTCTCACAGGCATCAGTCTTCTGCCAAAAGTTCAGAATGAGCAACTGAACCAAAGAGGTTTTTACCCACTTAAAGACAAAGCCAGATGAATTTTTTATCATCATTTTGTTTTTTTATGGCACAGATTGCTAAGTGTCAGCATTTCCCTTCACTAAATGGACTGTATGACCCAGGTTATTACACTCTGCATTTGTAAGTAAAGGCACAAGTCTGCATTTAGTTGACCTTGATTTTTGCCCAATTATTTTTTAAAAAATGTGTACTCCTGTGTTGCTGAACAGTTTCAACAGAGGACAGAGAGTGGTTCAACTAGACTTACTCATAGCATCTCCCTGACCAGGACTGCTCTATGAAATGTAGGTGGAAGTTTCACTGTGGGTGTTGCAAAATGAAAACAAAAAATAATCACCTTACGTAGTCTTGTGAAAAAGTCATAAGTAGCTACTATCAGAGAAAGACTCTCGAGTTCCGGAAGGTGAGTAAAGATCCACCCTTTTTCTTATTTCAGTAAATTTTAAAGTAATTTAATTTAGTAGTTGCTTCTAATTTACATTAAATGAAAACTAAACTTAGAATAGATTAATCCCCACCAGTCTGGCTGATGTGCTGCAAACTATTATGGCCCACAAACTAGTAATATCCCTCTTCTACCACCAGTTTGACCTAGGTAGAGCAATCTGCCTCAATATTAATCTGTAAACAACCCTGTTACTTTAACTACTATCATCTGCACAGTTCCAGAAAAACAAATTTTATCAGGCAAATTCAGATGCAGATTGCATTGGCACAAGCCAGTTCTCGTTATCATTAGTGCCCAGAACTGTCCCCCATTTTGCAAATGTGAACACCCAAGCACCTCACACAGTTCTGAAGTAACTTTCTTCTATCTGTATCCTGTTTTCACTCCCGAGGATAGCAGCTCAGGCGTAGTTTGTTTTTGCTTTTTTTTTTTTTTTAACTCCACCCTTTTTTAGCAGTTGACATTGAGTGTCTGTGTCTTGGAAGATGAACATATGAACCTCAGGCTACTCACTCTTGGGGCAATGAAAACTTTTGGCATAGAATTTTTGTAGCACAACTGTTTGCTTCATATTATCAGGTTTTGCAAGTTATCCTGGAAAGTCCTGAGAGCCCTCTGCCAATAGGAAAGGGAGCACCTACCATTCTGCATGAAGGTGCAAATTGACATGGTGTCTAGGCATGAAGGCATAGGCACCATTGCCAGAATAAACTGTGGGTCATTTCTGGAGATTTAAATAATATTGATAATGACAGGTACCATCCAATGTTCCTGTGGAATAAATATTATGCAAGAATGAGAATATTCATGCACACAGCACAGGCAAAGAAGAGATCACATAATTGCTTTTTTTCTAACTACTACCTCATAGCCAAAGATATGAGTTATTGAGTGGAAAAAAACATGGTGTTCTCTGGAAATAGCAGAGCCTATTGGGGTTTCTTTTTTTTCCAATTCATTAGTGTCTCATTTCCCTTCATGCTTCATCACAATAACTCAAGGCTTTACTGTCCACGGAGCCTATAACTTCATCTCCACCTATGATCTTCTCCAACAGAACCTCCCAGCTCATCCCCATACCCTCAAGTTACTCAAATTGTGGACAACACAAGCAGAGAATAAATGGTCAAGGAGTTACATGCAAACCATCTGGCACATGGGGGGGGGGCAGCCAGCAGCACACAAGCTAAGCCCATGATGTTGAACCCGTATCTTTCCTCCAGCTGTGGCACATTCGAGTCTCCTCACCCAGCAGCCAGCTTTCTCAAAACTTTAGAGCCTGTATCAGCTGAAATCCTCACCCCTCTGACAGACATGGATAAAACTGGCAAAAAAGCTACAGTGGGAGATTAACATGGAGAAAATAAAACTGAAAACATTTGATGGGTAAAAGACCATCACATACGCTTGGCCATTTCACGCTGGCATCTAACAGGAAAGATCAGCAGAAAGGACATTTAAAGTACTGTTACTGACATTTAAACCTATTGCAAAAAATCTATGCATTTGGCAAAGATACAGCCTTTCATCAAGCTCTGCATGACTAAGCTGATGTGAGCACTGAGCTCATCGCAAAATTCAGGTCTGACTGCGTTGTGCGGGTCATCAAATAGCACAGTCATTTTATTTTTCTGCATTTTCCTCTGCAGCAGCACATGGAGGAAGAAACCACACCAACCGCAACTGGGCGATTCCCCGCTTCGTGTCAGGGTCCCGGGCAGCCCCCGGGGCAGGGCCGGGAGGAGGGGCCGTGCGGTGCGGTGCACAGGGCGGGGAGCTGCCCGCCCGCAGCCCGGCGGGAGCGCCGGGAGGGACAAAGGCAGCCGAGCACCGAGGACGGGAAAACCGGGAGCACGGGTGGAGGGCGGGCACCATCTTGAGCGCACCGGGCGGCGAGCCAGGCCGCCTCAGGCAGCGCGGGGACAGAAGGTGTCCCCTAAGGCCCGGCCTTTTGAATCGTTATTTAAAAGAAAAACAAACCACCACCGCATTTTCCCTGCAGCGCTGACTGCGGCCTGCAGTGCCAGCGCCGCTGCTGCCTCCATTACCACACGGCAGCTGCTCCCCCGGGACCGACCCGAGCCCGCGCTGCCACCTGCGCCTCAGGGCGGGCGGGTGGGCGCTCCACAGCCCCCCCCACCCGCCGCGCCGGCCGCTCCCACTCCCGCGGCGGGGGGAGAAGGCGGCAGCCGGCTGCTTTTCCCGCAGGGAACGCCCCGCTCCGCCGGCTGGGAGCTCCCCTCGCGCTGTCCGTGGCGTGGACAGACCCACCGCACGCCGCGGGGGGAGGAGGGGCGGGGCGGTGCCCGGGCGGCCCCCACCCCGCGGGGGGCGGGCGGAGGGGGAGGGGGAGCCCGCCAGCGCTCCCCCCCGTGGTGACAGTTTCTAGAAGCACGTCCCGGCGTCCTTTGCGCTCTCAACATGGAGGAGCTGACGGTGGAAGTGCGCGGCTCTAACGGGGCCTTCTACAAGGTACCGGCGCGGGGAGGGGGCAGCGGTGGGGCCGGCTCGGCGGGGGCAGCGCGGGGGGTGGCCGCCCGGCGGTTTCCGAGCCCGGCGGGAGGCGAGTGGCCGCTGGCGGGTGTTGGGGGAGCGCCTGCGCCGGGCCGCGGAGGAGGGGAAGGTGAGGGGGGAAGGGCGTCAGGGGAAGGTGTCGGGGTGTGGTGGGGGCGGTGGTGGAGGGGGCTGCGGCGGGGGCTGGCGGGAGGGGAGGGGGCCGTGGGCGGTGAGGATGGAGCGGGGCGGCCGTGGCTGGGAAGGGGGTGCCGAGGCGGGCTGAGCGGGGCTGCTCTCCCGGGAGGTTGGTGTGTGGGGAAGGGGGAGC
>VZTO01015708.1:20498-64319 GCA_013400615.1 Syrrhaptes paradoxus | reverse complement strand
CAAGGTTTATTATTTCAGTGTGATTCATTTCCTGTTTTTTCTGCTAATGCACCGACAAAAGCAGAAACAAGTATCCTTCAACTGTTTGTAAATCTAGAAAATATGTAATTTACTGGATTACAAGTGTCTGTGTGTAGCTTTAAACAATGCAACGATTTATGCAGTACTTCCCTCTGCCAGTCTCTGGTCATGCACTTGCTTCCCCAGTGAACTCCGCTACTCTAAGGCTTCACATCTCTCCAGGTGGAATTCTGTTCAGATATGAGAAAGATGAGGTTAAGTTAGAACTTCTGATCTCACATCATAACTTGAGAACAAGTAGATATTCACCAGCAAATTAAATACAGCTTTTAAAGGAGTAACTTTTCTGAGCTGTTTTGTTTGGCTGTTGAGCTCATTGCCATAGACTTTCCTGGGGGTTCACAGCATTGAGAGAGAGATTTGACATTTATGTGGCTGGCAATATAGAAAGAGCTAGAATATACTGGCAGGGAGATAAACTTACTTTTTGGATTTGAAAGCAGTCTGACAATTTAAGAGTTCATGTTTAGGGCATGGGCCTAGTGGGAGACTTCTTTCCCCTTCATCTGCACCATAGTGGAGTCTTACATGTTGCAGGATCCTGTACTTGTGAAATCCAGTGTAAGTGTTCTTAAGCTCTGGTGAGCTTTGAGGGTGGTCAGGGATGTCCATGGTTATTTAAATGACAGTGTGGTTTTTTCCTCATGGTGACTAATATCTTGAAATGTATTAAAATTGTAACATTTTAATGCATTCTTACAAGATGGATAATGTTTGAGTAAAGTATAGATTGGTCTCTATACAACATATATATGGTGGATCAAAAGAGCAAGAGCATGTCTTACATAAAAGGCAGAGCCAGTCCCTTTCAAGTAAATGTCTGGAAAAAGATAAGCACTTCCAACCGAGTATTTTTTTAATTATGTTGTAGTTTAGTTTACAAATTTATGAACAGGAGACAGTTGGAAGTTTGCAATTTCTTTTGCCAAACGTAATCAAATGAAGTAATTCCTTATTTTTTTTAAATTAAATTTGGGATTACAGTAGTATTGAAATCCTTTTTGAACTTGTATTTCAGAATTAGTTTGAGTGATAGTGTAACTGGCTTGGTCTTCTACATGTGTATTTCTTAGGTAAGGAAGACTGCTGTACTTTGCAGAAGCAAAAGCAAGGCCTTTGATCTTTTAAGTTCTTTTTATAGTGAGCTTTTTTGTGTGTAGATTAAGTTTTATTACGTGCTTAACTATAGAAAAGGTCCTCTAAAAGTATCAGCTTTTTTCTGTTATAGTTAATGACATTTCCAGTACTAACTTCATAAAGTTCTTTGGGATTGTTTTTGTCCTTTTTTTCCAAGTATTTGTCTTTTCTTCTAGATATGCAAGTCCTTCAAGGATGAGAAGGGCGTACTCTTGAATGGCATTAAATACCTCCAGGCTACCAGTACAGACTGTGTATTTTGCTGAGCAAAGAAAAATGTAAGGGCTCTTTATTCAGTGATATCAGCCGCGTGGAGGATTTTGTATTGTAAAATGAGCAGTGGATAAAAGGGACAAACATAACCTTTTTGTACTGACATAGTCTCTCAAATAACCATAGACTATGGGCATCTGTATGAAGGAGGAAAAAACATGCTTTACTTCTGCTCCAAACAGTGGTGGGATTTATTTTTGAGGATAGCCATGGTGATGAGAGACTGGACTGGTGTGTCGCATGTATTAGAGTACAGGCAAAGGAGTGCAAGATGTGAAGTTACTGTTGTTTAACGGTTATGAGCTGAGCTGTAGGCGAGTGACTGTTCTGTGATCCCAGGCTAACTGTGAGATAAGACACATTCTCCTCTGTCTGTCCTCCGGCTGTTCTGTGCATTGTCTGTATGAGAGTTTGGCGAGTCACATTATCTGTCTGCCTCAACAACCTATCTGTAAAATAAAGAGCGATGTGTCCCTTCTCTTCAGGCTTTGTTTTTAGAATTTGCACTATGTATGGAAAGATACAGGTGTTATAAGTAGTGGAAATGGTCTAGTAGGTATTCATTTTGACTGGGGCCACTATCATCAAGTAACCAGCAAAGAATTCATCTTTTTGGGAGTGTATGGCTGTATTTGTATACAATACTTGGAACTGCCAGTATCTTTTATAAATAAGGGTGTTTAATACTTCGTGTTATGAAACCAGGCATTCAGAGTTTTTATTACATTTCATTGAAAATGTAGTTGGTCTGAAACATTTATATTTTGTGTCTTAACAAAAAAACCCCTATGAAATATTGTTTCTGAGAACGCAGAGGAAAGGTTTCTTATTTTTAAAAAATATAATCCCTTGCAACTGCTCTGAGAATGTTCTAATGTCTGTTGTTTTGGAGCATCTCATACATGCTGAGATTGGACCAGCATTTGCGTTGCCTTCCAGTGCATCAACTACACAATCAAATGGATGGATGTGGGATGCTGAATTTAGGTTTTATGGATGGCTTACATTCTGGTGTCCTTAATTTTTGGATGTTCAACTGTGCAATGTAAATGTCCAGACAGTTCTTAGTGTAGCTTTGTGCGTCTCTGCTATCTGTAGAGTTTTTGACAATGTATGTTAGAAGCAGATAACTTATTTAGTGGGGCAAGGACTTTGTAGGGGGCAGAAAGTGGTGAAGGTTGTGTCCTGTAAGCACATCAGAATTGTGATGTGATTATGATACCCTCGCTATGCAATTTCTGCCAGGTATGGCATGGCTGTATTGGACTTCTGTAGTTACGTACACTGAGGGAAATGCTTGATTCTACATGAAAAACACTATCTTAATACAAAAAAATAGTTGTCCTGCTTGCTAGAAAAAAACTTGATAGCTCTGCTTTCTGGGTGTATTTGAATACTCTAGACAAATACAAAAGGATTAGAAAAGTTAAAGCAGGAGCCCTAGTTATCATGAAGGCTTAAACACAGATGTGATCCAAATTTACATATATTTCCTTCTTTGTTATCAAGCCACACTTAAGGAGGGAGTAGAAGATGTCACTTATGTGTTTATTTTACTCCAGGCTAAGAGAGTACTTGATAAGAGAGTACTTGATGAAATAAGGGCAACTTCGGAAAACCTGTACGGACAGGGAAAGCTGTTAAGTTTTAATGACTTGCTAGTTGTTTCTGACACACATTCTTTCCTGTTACATTGAAAAGCTGCAAATGCAGTTGAAGCTGCTATAACCTCTCTAATGGGGAAGTGTGGGCAGATATAAACTACTCCAGTTAAATCCAAGTTTAGATTTAAACAAAGCCGTGTGTTTTCAAGTGTAGCTGTTATCTTCCCAGTATGGACCAATGTCAGCCTGACCAGCAGGTATTTAAAAAAGGCTGCACTCGGCATACACTTCTGTTTGAGTTTGAGCCTGCTAGTAGAAGTAAATAATGACAGTCTTGCGATGCGAGATGGAAAAATTCCTTTTTGGACATAGTGTTGTGATGTGCAAGTTGACTTGGCAGATTGTTGTTGTAGGTTATTTGCATTTATTATTCCTATTTTCTACCTGTTTTGATGTTAGAATCCTTTTGAACATGCCTTGGCCTTTCTGCTCACTTAGGTTCCATTGCACTGATGATTTTCTTTTCCTGGGTGACAATAGGAGGAGGATTCTTTAATAATACTGTCTGAAAGTCTGCAGCAGAGTACTTGTGTAGTTACATACAACTTTAAGAGTGAGGAATCATTTATGTTCCTCCAGTCCAGTTTGATAGCTTTCAGTTGGGAGAATGATTGGAGGATGAGTGCTGAACAGTAGGATTGCAAATCAAAAAGGTCAGAAATAAGGACAGAAAAGGAATTGCCATTAATACCTTTATTGATAACAGTGATCTTAAAAGACATAAGCAGGAAAAAGACTTGAGGAAAAAGGAAGGAAAGAACAGTTAAAAGAACTTAAGAATTAATTTCTGAATAACTTTTCAGTTACAGTTTTTGATTTTTTAATGCAGTGTTGAGTAATTGGTTAGAGAATAGTCTATAAACCCTCCTTACTGAAAACAGACTTAATATACCAGAAATGTAAAAAGTTTGCTTTTTTTTTTTCCCAAAGTAAATTTGTGGAAGTTTCTGCTGTTTTAAATCACAGACTTGAAGCTATTACATAACTATTAAAACATTAAAAAAAACATATTTTAACAATTACCTGTGTTAAAATGATCTGATTAAAATGTCTCACTTCTAGACTACCAGAACTTTTTGGACATTTTATATGCCTTATTTTTGGGGTAAAGTTGTTATATTTCAAAATCACAGAAAAAGTTCATCCTTTGTGTGATGGAAGCAGATGTGCAGCTGAGGTTTTTTACAGTGCACTTCATTCCTCAATACCAGAGATTGGGCCTGTTTTAGTCTGTTTTGGCATTGTTACAGCATATGATTCATTTTTGTCTCATGCTAGCTGTAGCAAGGAAACCACACGCATATTGCAGCGTAACAAGGTTAGAGGAGTACATTTCAGATCGAATACGAAAATCGTCAAGGATACTTACTCATTCTGTGGAAGCTTTGTGTTGTAAGGCAGATTTAGGGGAAAAAATGAATCTCTTGCACAGATGTTTCACTTTCACTGTAGGCAGTTCTATGCCACTTGAAGAATGGGATTGGTAATAACATTCCATTCCTTCAACTTTAGTTTGGAGTTTGCTTACCCTGGATATTTCTTTCCCTCCGCGCCCACCTCCCCACCCCTGAGAAAATGTGCCATGTTTTTTGAATTTGTTTTGATGGCTAGAGGAGAGGTCTAGGTTGAGACCAGAGCCTAGGCTTTATACCTGTGTAGTAATCCTTTACAGCTCGTGCTGTGATAATTGGACCTTTCCAAAGAGTAGCTGGCATAGTGTCCAGGTATTCTGTATTGATTCGGTCTTGCTGGGAAATGGCAAATACAAATACAGGTTTGTCCAGATCACAGTGCACCGAGTTGGAATGGAATCTCTTAGAAACTACAGTTAACTCCAGGTAATGTTTGATAATGTCACCAGGTTATCTAGAGGCAGGCGTGGCCCTTTGGATATGTAACTTGAAGCTCTTTGGGGCTGGTTTTTGTTCAAATGTCAAGACCATGTCTGGTTGGTCTGATTTCTCTGTCAGATGCTCGTTTTTCTCCCAGGAGCTGATTTTCATTCAGGAATGGAGTCATACTGTCAGTGGCTGTGGAAGCTAAGTGTCGTTATCCTTGAATGTTCATGTGCAGGTTTGTAAAATCCACATTTTAAATCTGTTCCAGCTACTGCTGTCCTCTGTGAGGGTTCTTCTATGTGATGTGGTGCTCGCTGTGTGTCGGGTAGAAGCTCTGATAGAAGTGAGGAGCCTCTTATTATCAATGTATGTGGGTAGCTGAGATGGAGGTGTGAAAATGGCTTGCAAGGTCCTTGTGCAGTGAGGTGACTGCAGATGTCCCTTTGCATACAGGTTCGAGTTGTGAACGTGTACCTTCATGTCTGTGTGGCTTGCTGAGAGCGAATGCTGCCTTTCTGGGTACAAATTCAGAATGTTATTGGTGTTGGATTGTAGCAGAGGTGACCCCTGGTAGTAGTAAAAAGCTGAGTAAATAGAGGAGGCTTTTCAGTTAGTTTCTGAGATCTTTGTAATGTTTTTGTTTGTTCCCCAGATAGCCGTGTGAGGTATTCTGCCCCCATCACGGATACAGTGTCTGCAGGCAGTGCAGGAATCCCTTGGTCTGAAGTGATCTGCAGAGTATACAAACTGTTAGCTTTGGCTCCACTTTCTGCTTTTAGAATAATTCAAATTACTGTTTCTTACTTGAGGCATGTGGGCTTTGTTTTTGAAGATGGCAAAGAAGACAAATGCGCTGCTGTCTGTGCTTACCCTGTCTGGGTCAGGCTGTGTGTCCTGAAGGGACAAGGTGTGCTACCTGAGGGCTTGTGCGGCTTTCCTGCCAAGCCGCTGGGTGTGAACAGGGCAGCAGGCTCGCTTGCTTGCCGATCACTTCTTCTGCTCTTGCCACCACTGCTTTGTTCTCTTCCTGGCTTTGGCTGATAGAATTTACGTGAAGCCAGGAAAACAAGCCAGTCACATGGAGAGACTGTGCCTGATACAGTTGTAGTCTCCGACTGAAAAATTGAATTTGTCCTCCCCCTCTTCCTGCTCTTCTGCAATTGTTTTCCGATTCAAGAATCCAGCATTAAGTCTTCACTGTGCTATGTAACTGCTTCCAAAGCATCTGTTGGCAAGAAAACTTTGACGTCAGCAAAGTCAGGGTGAGGTTTTGCATTGCGCACACCCAGGCAGCTCTGTTCTGTGTGGATAACGGCTTGTTGGAGTTGGAGCAGGGCTGGGAGCTGGGGTGGGAGGAAATAATTGTGAACGGTGTTGTTAGCCTGCTACTCAGTGTGTATCTTCTGTGGGTAGAAAATGTACTTGACTAACTATGTATTGTCCTATTTGTTTATTATGGACATTTCATATTGTTTTGTAAATATTTGTGCCCGATGCTCCTGGCTTGCTTTAAACTGGGATTACAGTTCAGAGTTCTTTGCTGGTGCTCCAGGTGAAGATATTTTTCAGAAGCAATCTATATGTATTGCTCAAGGATTTTTTTTCCAGTGTTAACACTGGCTTTAGTTAAGCAAAAGAAGTTGGTAATCATCTACTGCCATTTGACATTCGTAATAGTTAACTTGCAAGTAGAAAGCAAGCAGGGACTTAGACACTGTGGATTTATGATCTGCCAGAGAAAGTGGTATTTTAAGATGAACAGAGGATTTATTTTTGTTATTGGTGATTAAACAGATATCTTTGACTTGCACATAAATATGAAAGCCCGTGTGTTAGATTCAATTTGAGATCCTTTTTTATCTAAGATTTATCTGGATGCAGACAGCTCAGGAGAGCTATATTTAAGGCCATCAGAGCGGAACTGTGGATGACAGCGTTACAGGATTCGAAGTCAAGCTAGAGGATTGCAGCTGATTTAAAAAATAAACAAGAAGCTTTTGTAGTGTTTACAAATTATTTACTCTGGTTTTTAAAGGGAAAAAAGTCATCCTGATATTTGAGGACTGTATGTTGGGTTTAAGCTAACAAGCACTCTTGGCCTGAGGCAGCATCTTCTGTACTAATTCTGTTCACCAGATGTGATGTTTCTGTGGTCTAGGAAGCTTTTAAATCTGACTTAAAGTGTTGGGGTTTTTAAAGTTTTACTAAAAAGGGTATAGTTGAAGGCATATTACCAGTGTTACTATTTAAAAACCACAAAGTACGGTTTTACCTCAGAACCTAAAATAACACAGGTTTGTTTGGAGACTATAATTAGAAAGTGTTTAGCTGTTCTACATAATGGAGAAAATAAGCACAGTAGCTTTTCTAGGAATTGCATTATGCTTGCTTCAATTTTTTTTCTTTTGTGCTTGTAATTGTTTGAAATGGATGATGTGTCACAGTCTGTCTCACAAAGGGGCCCAACTGAAGATGATTCCCTCATTGTGTAGAACGAGCTGTTTAAGATGATGCTCTGTGGAGGAAAAAAATTACATCCAACAAAGTGGATTTAAAGAAGCGTTAGAAATAATATGTGAGTTTGCACGTGGGAAGGTTGGGAGGGTATATGGAGGGGACAAAAGCTTTGTAACCCCCCTCAGAAGCGTGAGAGCAGGGGATTTGTATTTCAGAAACACTCATGGTGTTGTGCCTGGCAGTGGAGGTGTATGTTGCTAATTTAAAAGTCATGGTGTAAGTGGAATAGTGCGGATCCATCTCGACCCACACTGATTTTTCTCCTTTAAGGGCAGTTGCTGGCTGAGCATGCTGCTGCAGCACTCCTCAGCTGTCGGAGGAAAATCGCTGTAGGTCCTGTGTGCTTTTCTTCTGACTCTTGCATTCTGCTGTTAAATGTATTAAGCGAAGCAGGGAACCTTTGAGAATATGGATAGATATATATTTTTAAGTTTGGAGTGAAGCATTCTGACAATCCAGACAGTTGCGGCATTGCCAAGGTTTCATCAGCAGCGTGTGACCTGGAGCACTGCCTGTCGTGCAGGACTGGAAAGCCTCTGGCTCATGCACAGTGGATGCGCACACCCTCCCGTGCTGCTTTGTGCTTGGATGCTGTTAGCAAGGTAATGGGGCCTAAGAAAGTTTCACAAGAGTAAGTCTTTAAAGCCACGAGTACGTGTTTTTGCACTAACTTTTCTAGCCATTTGATACAGCATAGAGAAACTCTGCTTAGTCCCAGTCTGTGCTGCAGTTACACTGCTGTCAGTGAAAAATGTTTTGAAAACCCCACATCAACCTGGCTAAATCCTGCTGTGTGCTGACATAGCGTATTTTTTGGCATAGTATATGATGTTGTTGTAGGTAGAATAACTCTGCTGGCAGAATAACTCCTCCTGTTGGCATATATTTTATTTCCAGCATCAGATGTACTTTAAATGACAAGCATTCAGCGCTTTTGTGCTTTGTGCTTTTTAACTAGTGTCCACGCTGCTGAATTGCTAGTGGAGTCTGTCTGTGAAGGCTGCTAGATGATTCCTCTTCTCTTGCCCTGTCTATGCTGAATGGGCTCTATCTGTTCAGTCTGGTGTATTTATTTATTTTCAGTAGGACTGGAAGATTCTTTTCCACTAATTCTTTCAATCGTACTGATGCTTCTTTAGGGGAAGTTTTCACCTCATGTATTTGTAAGCAATAATTTTTGTGTTTGATAGCTAGTCAGTTTGATTTTTACCTTCCTTTTCTAATATTTGCCTTTCGTTCTACGTAAGGTTCGGCTGTGAGATAAGTTTCATGGTACTTCTGCTGTTTCCTGACGCCAATGGTTTTTCTGCAGGCAGTGAGTGTTTCCTGTCTGGAAGCTAGAGGCAGTGTTCCTGGCAGGATGGAGTATTTTTGTTTCCCTGGCTAGACCTTTCCCTGTCTTTGTTTTTGTCTCTTTTTTTTTTTAAATCTCAGTCTGTATTTGAAATTGTACCAGTTTAACTAGAGTTATCATTAAACAAAAAATGGACTGGATGATTCGAAATACATCAATGCAGGATTTTTCAGTGAATGTACTGACAGAATAAATTCAGTAGGGCAGACAGCAGTAGAATTGGGTACCTTATTCTAGATTTTGCACTAATCTCGCTTCTTGAGAATTTTGCACTAAACTCACTTCTTCATTACAATATTTATCCCACCTTATATCTTGGTACGTTTTATTTGGTTTGGTTTTTTGCCATATGGCAAACTTGAAAGCCTGCTTGAAAACAAAAGCTTGTCAGAATTCAGTATGTAGTCATTACTGTTGATCGGGGAAAATTACAGACCTGAAATTACATCTGCGTATTGTGGAAATTTGTGAATCTTCGTTATTTTCATTTTGGAGCAGTTTTTCTGTAGGAATTATCTCGGGATTGAGGAGTGTTGCAATATTTTCCGCTTGCAGGGTTGGTGACACTGCAGGAAACAAAACTTTGATATTATTTCCCTGCTGTATATATATTTACTCCAATTATTTTGCAGTACATCATTTAGAGTAAAAAGCAGCTGCAGAAAATTCCATGCTATCATTCAGCAGGAGTTTTAAAGAGTAAAAACAAAAGTGGGGAATACTTGCTTTCAACTAAAATAAAGCTAAAATCTCTGAAAATTTGCTTTGGGATTATTTTACTATTCCTGTTGCCAGGTCACTTACTTTGTTTCATTTATGGTTCTGTTAAGACTGCAATGATGAAGTGTCTGGATCTCTTCATACCATATAAGCATTCTCAGAAGACAGAATTCAGAATTAAGGTCCTTGGTTCTTTTATATTGACTGCTCTTACAGACAATTACGATTTTAAAAGCAGAATTTGCAGTATATTTTTACTTCAGGGATGGGGAAGATTTTGGGTGTGTATGGGTTTTTATTTGTTTTAGGCAGGCCGGTCATTTGTCAACCTTTTGAATGATTCATTCATGAAGGCTAATTTTCAGTTGATGGTCAGAAAGAATGCTCAGTTTAAATGAAAGTATTAATACGGTTAGATTAAAACTTTTTTTTGGTGGATAGGCAGCTTGTATAGTTTTTAATCCCTTTGTGTTGCTTCCACTTTCCAGACTAGCTAGTCAGATGTTTAGAATGTTAACTTCAATGTGTGTCTGTGTGTATATATATGTAAAAAATATATATATAAATAAATTTTTCCACAGTATTCAGGAGTGAAAATACATGCCCATCATTGTACAAAGAGAATATATTACCACAGGTAATGCAAGAGAAAAATTGTGCTGGTGTAAGGATTTTAACGATTAAAGGATTAAAAAAGTTAAAAGTTATGGTGATGTTTTGTTTTCCTTCCTTTATTCCTCCTCGGTGTTTCCAAGACTTTGGTTTCTGTTGGCTGAGTTAGGTGTACCTTTGCTTACAGTAACGCACCACCGTGCATAGAAGGAGCTGTTGGAGCAGGGAGTGAGTGCATGGCTGAGCGGAGATTGTGGAGTTAGAGAAGGGAAAACTGATCCCGTTCGTTTCATTTACAACAGATGTAGGCCTGGAGATTCACAAACGGAAAGCATCTCTCCTCTGAGTTCTTAGCTTTGGTCAACTGTTGCACTCAATAAACCCAGATGTAATGCTGATGGTTTGGAAACTGAACATTTTTAGAACTGAAGGGATTCTCACCTGTTTGCCTTTTGTTAGCAGAAGTACCATGTGGGTCCTTAAGGAGCTGCATCTCCGTGGCTGACCTTGCTTGTGAAAGGACTGATGAAACCTTTACTGAACGTTTGAATTGTAGAGATGATGTTTCTCTTCTAAGCAGTTCTCTTGGATTGTGGTGTGTTCCTTTGGCTTTTGGAAGGATGGTGAAGAAAAACACCAACCTCAACCAAACTGAGAGGAAACACTTTTTAAGTGCACTCTCTTTTTCACAAGCATTATCTGCGAGAGGAACAGTTTTACCGGAGCTGGTAATCAGTTGTTCAGAGACTTTCAGAATGAGTCAAGCAGCTTGCAGGACTTCCTTTCCTAATAGCAGCTGTCGTGGACACATGATACAGGATGTATTGCATGTGAATTTCTAAGGAAGAAGCATAACTTTTTTTTTATAATAAGATGATGAAGATTTTTCTAGCTGTCAGGATTGGTTTGTCATGTGCTACATACCACTGTGAATTTTTAAATAGAACATTGTATAGCAGTTAACTTTTGGCAATTCTGCAGTGTGTACTCTGCAGGCTTCTGTGTATTTTAAATACTGTCAATCTTTTGATTTTAATGCCGGGTCAGTCTGACTGTTTCAGGCTTTGAGCCCAAGTGGGTTCATAGTCTTGCTTCATTGTTTTATAAACAATATTGCTTTGTTCTGTAAGTGAAAATAGAATTTCCAGATAATTGACACAGGACTTTAAGGAAAAATAAAGTGCCATCAGAATAAATTGGGACATGGTAACAGTGCAGTATGTAGATTTTTTTAAAAAAGAGATTAAGAGAAGAACACTTGTGAGATATTTTAAATTCTTGTGTAATAGTGTCTGTGAATATCGGGGGTTTATAACATGATTTAGCGTATGGAGTAGCAATCTGGACATAAAGTTGATTAGAAAAAACATGATGTTTTACTTTAATGTTTGTTGAAAGATGCTTTACAGATAAATAGCAGTCTTGTTCTTGCTTGAGGGAACATCCCAGTTAAGTTCAGATTAACAGCTGAAAAGAAAGGCTTGTGTGTGATGAGGGAATTGCTCTTCACCATTCGTCTACTTTTGGTATCTAGTAATAGTCTTTTGTTTATTTTTAACAAGGCATTGTGTAGTGTTTCTAAACTGATTCTAATTATTAGAGGACTTTCCTAAAGTAAACTGATTCTGCATGGTAGAAACTCCCGTATGTTAAAGCAGGTCCTTGTGCTCCAGGAAGGTCCCTTATCACTTGGCACTGGTCTGATGCCCTACGTGTGTCAAGCTGGCTTGTCCTGGTTTGAGCTTCCTTTCAATTTAGGGATAAGGGCCCTACTCTGTTCTGCTTATCAGTTCCGTGCTGATAAGATCTGGGATGTGTCCGTATCAGCACCTTCACTGAGCCTGCTGCAAGCTGCAGCGTGAAATCAGTGTGAATGCTTGGTATGGTACTTGCAGGCTACTCAACTCCCAGTTTTTTGAATTTCCATAAATTAAAAAAGTGACATTATTTCACAGAAGCTGTTCTGTTGTTCAGAGATGATATGCAAAGTTTGAGACTTGATATGGCAGATTTCTAAAGGTTTTGAAAGACTTGTCCTCTGATCAGTTGTGGATTTTGGGAGCCCTATTTTTGCAATAATGGCCTCTGTGCAGCTATCAGGAGTCCATTGTAAGCATAAAGAAATGAGAGCCAAATTAAATGATCAAGTAATTTTCACCCTGAAAAAGATTTATTACTAGCAGAAGCAACTCTGGTAACTTTCATAATGAATGGTCTTTGTGCTTTAAGAGAAGCATTCACAGATGTGTCTCTTGGAACAAAGTGGGGCAGGAAAGGAAAGATTTCTTCCTGCGAATGTATCTGAAAGATAAGAATTAATTTTTGCTTAGATCAATTTTGTAAAATGTGAACTGCCATACTGGTGCCCTCTTTTTTCAAAAGAGAAAAGCCATAATGAAGTAGAACTGGAATAAGTGTATTTTTAAAGTAGTTTTACACAGGTCAGTTTGAGTTAAAGCCGTTATTTCAATCACTTTGACTTTACATTTTTTGCATCCTGGCATACTGTAACAAATCACTGTAAATGTTTGAGAAGTATCTGTAGGCTTGGGTTCATTTTAAAAGCTTGAGAAATCTTCTGATACAAATTTGTTAACTTTGTTTTATGGAATAAACTTTTCAGTTTAATCCAAATAGTATCAGCCCTTTAATTTCATCTTTTATTAAAAATCAGTGTTAGAAGATACTTAATTTATGGGGTTTTTTAAATATCTTTACAGTCTTCTAAACATTAAAGGGAAAATGTTACTAGTCTTAATTTTAGTTTTTGAGGGGAAATACATGGAAGGAGTCGTTAGTGCATTCTGCTAATTCTTGCAATTAAGTATCTCACCTGTGCTGCATTCTGTTACCATTAAAGGATATAGTTTTTCAACCTAGTGCATGTAAAGGTTCTGCCAGAACTTTCATTGTTTTGACATAATTTCCTTTTGTTTACTTCCAAGTTGCAAAATGTTGCTGCTTCTTGTACTAAATCATCTGTGATTAAACCAGTAACAGTCCCAGCGTGCTCGGACACCACCTGCATTGTACGATGGGGTTTTTTAATGGGACAGAGTGCCACAGCAGCATGTCACTGTCAAAATTGTTCAGCTCTTTGAGACTGTTCCTCATTCTGTTTTAACTCTCGGTGATGCCAGGTTGCTGTTTTGAACCTGAGGCAAGTCTGAAGTTAGTACGGGTATATTCTTTTAAGAATCCTCAAGCAAAAGTGTTTGTGTTTTTCTCCCCAATTTTAAAACAGTTGTGGAATGAATTGACATTTAAAGAACGCCCATTGAAGCAAGAAACTTGATGGCTGTTTGGAAATCCTGTGCATCGGTATTTAATTTGGTAGCTTAAGCTTTTGCATATTTTTGTTTTACATTTTATTCCACTGTTTTTACAGTTCTTACATCATAGTGTAAGCTAAGAGGGAAACATGTTTTTGATGCCTCTTTTAGATGCTTAGAAATTCCAGGGTACTGTATGATTGACAGGAGATGCTTATTGGAGGAGAGAGGCAGAAATGCGTTTCAGATCTGTGATGCATTGTCAGTGGATGAACTTCAAGCTCTGAGGTTTTTTTGTTACAGCTATCTTTTAAGCTGGAGCAGAAGATGCACCTCAGAAAGCAGCTACAGAATTGAGAATTACAGATGTCAGAGAAGGATGCTGTTAGGAGTCAGTTTTAATCAAGAAATACTTTCAGTATGCTAACACAAAGTCAGTGCTTGGTTAAATTGCCAGGGGGAGCAAATGCCTAAAATGAAGAGTGTTCATTTGCAACAGGAAAAATTAAATTAACCATTTAAGCACCAGTGACATGAGGGAATGTTTAAGGGTTTTAGTGAGGATGTAGCTACATCTATGTTTATAATGGTTTTTCTCCTTTCCTACACCATGTTTAAGCCTGCCTTCATTTTACAAATGCGTGTGGAGCTGCTCATCCTGATGGCAGACTCTCTTGTTGCTCCTGTACACCAGGTTGAACGGGTAGTGGAAGCACAGGCAGCTTGTTGAGCTTGTGCCTCGGGTGTGTTTGGAGGACAGTCAGGAACACAGCAGAGTTAGCCTCCCCCAGCAGCTGCGTTACAGAAGTCGGGCTTTATTGCTCTTTTCTTGTAAAATCACTAGGGTTGTACTCGGCTGCCCTGGTGCATTTCCTAAAAGTTTTGAAATTGGTACGAAGAGACAAAGTTTATGTCATGGAGAGCCATCCTAGAAGACATTTTTCACCCCAGTCATCTCTGAGTTGAAAACGTCTCCTTTTGCAAAGTTATTCCAATTTCCTTTCTCCCCTCCATTATATGGTCAGCAATAAATAGCATTTACGTACAGCAGCATGTAGGGAAAGAATTACAGGAGGAACCGGGTTAGGATGTTAGTTAGGTTTCCCCAGCAGACAGTTGAGGAGGAATTACTGAAGGAACAGATAACTTGCACAGCTCAGTCCTTAACTGCTGTGTCTGTAAACGTCATTTGTGCCTTTGGAAATCTTCAAATGACAAGGTTGGTTTGTGCTGTGGCAGTCGGTGTTCATGTAGTCTGTGGTGTGAGCAGAATGCAAAGCACGGCTGGAATTTGGATTTGTGGTAGGGCTTTATGTGTGGCGGGAAGCCAGAAATATAGTTTTTTTGCAGTCGGTAAGTGCTTTTGAGGAAATGTTGAGGACACTGGTGACCTTCCATTTTTAGGAGTGATTTTTCTGTCCCTTCATTGTTGCCCATATTAGTTTCTTTTCTATGTTGACAGAGTTTATACGGTGAGAGTGGTGCAGGACTTGCAATGAATGTTGCCTCTCAAAATCAGATTGTTTGTTGTTATTACTATAATTGTGTGTCTTGGCTTGTTTCAAGTCTCTTGATTTCAGAGCTTCATTTTTCACACAGCGTATCTCCTCCGTGTGGACTCATTGTTACTGGAATAATAGAGGCGTTGTGTTCTCTGGCTGTGGAGAATCAAATATGCTTTCCTTCTTTTTGTCAGAAAAAAAAAAACATGCAGATGCTGTGTTGGGTTGAGCAACATGAGAACTGGCCAGTGTTCCAGATTGTGCTAGAGAGGCTTTTATGATTTTGTACAGCTCTGATCATTGTTAGCACTGTAACATTCATCTTCATTTTTCCCTGTGATAAATCATCTGCTGAATCTTTTCACTTCATCTTCGAACGTCACTAAAACGGCAATCCAAAATTACTATATAAGGAAGAGTATAGCTTTTAAAACTAGCTTTGTGCATTTAAATCTAGAGAGTATCATTGATGATTCTCTGAAGTAACTGGCAACGTCGGTATTCAAAAATCCTGACAAAGTTTAACCATTTTCTGTAGAAGAGCAGTCTGCTATTTCTGAGAGACTGCTTATCAGATCCCATGGCACAAAGAAGGCTATAGGACATACTGGCCTCTTTCTTCAGAGCATGGGAGAATCTTTGTTTATTTTAAACAAAAGAAACTAAACAAAAAGTACAACTAGTTCATCACCAGAGCTGCCATTTCTTGATTTTGTACATCTGTTGGAACTGGCAGAAATGCTGTAATACGCATTCTTTCCTCCCCAGAGAAAGGGAGAAGGGGAAGGATTGTAGTCATAGCCTTGGCCTAGTTACTGTGTTTACTTCCTACTTTAAAAAACAAAACAAAAAAACCAAAAAACCTGCTTGCCTGAAATGAGTGCCTTGATTGCTCCTTGATTGCTGTTCATGGGCTTTCCTGGCTTGGGGAGGATGGCACTTTCCACTGTCCTGGTAGTATCTGAACATAAAAATGTTAGTAAGTATGTAGTTATAATACCTTTAAGGTTATTCTTGCACTTCTAGAGGTATAAACTTAATTTATCATCAGCCATAGGCTATAGGATTTGTGTATCTGTAGTATATTTCAGACACCATCTACTAACCGCGTGTTTCTATGTTATAACATGATGCCAAGATCCTAGAGAAGTGTGTTTCCTTCTGTCATCATTGTTGAGCAGTTTTTTCAGTTTAACCTTTTTTTTTCTTTAGATAAGGGAATGTCTTAGTTCATTTAATGAAAAATAGCAGCTGTAAAACTATTAACTTTGTTTTGGGAACAGAAGCAGGTAAAGCATCCAAGACTTCTTTTGGCCAGATTTTAGGCTGAAAATGTTCCCTTAGGAGGGAAGGAAGAGTATGTTATGTTCTTGAAATATGCTTTACTTTAGATCCTGGGAAGAAAATAGGATTTTTTTTTTTTTGGGATAGTGTTAGACAGAGGTAAGACTTTACCTTTATTAGAAAAAAAAAAATTCAGCATTTGAAAAAATAGAATACAGTGGCTTTAAAATTTTTTCTTACAGAACAAACCAAAAAAAAAAAATTCTAGTGGCCTGAAACATAAGAACTCTTTTTAGCAAAAGCAGGAGATGTGAGGAGGTCTTCTGTTGCCTTTTTTTGTTGTTGTTGTGTGGGTTTGTGTTTTTTTTCCTTTTAAATTCTTACACTTGGGGAAGGTATTATTCTTGTAGGGTACCATTGTAGGGGATGGTAGCATACATGGAGTAGTGCTGACCTGGCTACCTGCTGGTGTGTATATAATATCAAACTACAGCAGCCTGGAGAGGGCCCAGCAGTGTGTGTGCTGCGCATATTGCCCTGGTGAGCTGGACGGCCTGGGGGCTATTTCTGTGTTTCCTCTTGGGAGAGGGATTCCTGATTCCACTTCTGGTTGGTCTTCCTCTGGAACTTCCTAGTCTCAACCCTGTCATCTCAGTGATCCAGTCCCACAGACATACAGCACATGGTTGTTTTTCGGGCGATCTCTAGCTGCTGTGCAGACTGAGTGGTAAATAGAGCCGTTCACCTCAGGCAGTGGGCTTTTCCCCCTTTGTCTTCTCCATACCAAAATGTTTGTTAGAAATTGTATTTTCTTTTATCATCATCAGTGGCTATCCATGTTCCTTTGTTTCTGCCTTTTGACTTATTTTTAGTGTTCACTTTTTGATTTTTATTATCTTATGGTAAAATCATAGCAACCCCGTGCACCCCTTTCTGGGAGGTAAGGTGGGAAACACGGATGAAAGAAATGGTGCCAGGTATGCAACACTAATGTCACATAAGAAATGCCTTCTCATTCTTCTGTTACAGAAGCAATTCACAAAGAGTTAGAAAAATCCCCCCTGAAATAGTCTATTTCAGTTAGAAGGGACATACAAAAATTATCTAGTCCATCTGCCTGACCACTTCAGGGCAGATGAAGTTAAAGTGTGTTGTTATGGGCTTTGTCCTAATGCCTCTTAAACCACTGACAGGCTTGGGGCATTGACCACCTCTCCAGGAACTCTGTTCCAGTGTTTGACCACCCTCTTGGTAAAGAAATGCTTCCTAATGTCCAGTGCAGAATCTGGCATTTGGGTTTGTTAAATTTCATCCCATTAACCATAGCTCCAGTCTATCCAGATCCTTCTGCAAGGCCTCCTGTCCCTCAAGAGAGTCAGCAGCGTCTCCCAGTTCAGCAGCCTCGCTAATGGTGCATTCAGCTCCTGCATCCAGGTTGTTGCTCGGTGTATTGAACAGAACTCTTCCTAGAATTGAGCCCCGAGGAGCACCTTGGGTCACCAGCCAGATGTAGCCCCGTTCACTGCAACCCTCTGAGCCCTGCCCTTCACCCAGAGTACTGTCAAGTCAGTCATCCCACAGCTGGATCAACCAAGCATCCAAGAAGTGGGAGTATTTGCATGTTTGGAGGAAGTTAATATTTTTGCCTCAAGGTGATCTGCCACTTCTTTGTAGCAGTCCCCTCTGTCGGAGGGAAGTAGGGAACACCTTTCTTTGTCTCTGCTTGGGAGCCAGTCAGTTAAGCAACAGGGAACAGAAGGAAATCCTTGCTGTGTCATACTGTACATAGGGAAAAACTGAAGCTGGATATGTGATGGAAATCTGGTTTTGGGGCTTTTTTTTTTAAAATAAGAATCGGTATGATGAAAAATTCAAATGTCATCACCTTAGATGGAGTCTGTGCTTGAATTGCAGTATGGAAATTAAAGGGCAAGTCAGTGTTGGCTGTCACTCAGTCTCCACCTCTGCTTCGTGAAATATTCAGGTGCCTTACATTTATAAATATTCACATCCATACTTCTTAGAGAACCCTTAGGTTTTGAGCATATCTTGAGTTGTTTAGCCACAGTGATTTAATTTCTGCTGGTAGTCTAAATGGATTCAAAACACATGCAAAATATTGTTTCTTTTAATTAACTACATTGGATTTGTACATGACCTTACTGCATGTGTGAAAAATGCAAAGTAGAGAAAACAGAAAAGTTTTCCGTGCTGTAAGCCTGTTCCTGTGCTTTACAGAAGAACTTGTTATATATTTACTTAGTTGTCACCTCATGTTATGGTAATTTCTGCACATACGTACACACACGCACTGCCCCCCTTAGAGAGCAGGGGAGTGAAGACGCTGTTCTTGGCATTGGTTAAGTGTCACAAAGATAGTCCTTGAGCACAGGGAAATATCAGGCTTGCTGAGATGAGAACGATGTAATGGATAGAAAAAGCTGACAGAAGTATTGGGTCAGATGGTGAGGAGACGGTAGTAATATGAATAACAGGTCATTAGGAGTGCTGTGATCTTTCAGAACCAAAAGTGATGGATGTGATTCTAATTTTTTTTTGTCTTTCCCCCTAACATAGGTAATTCCTGTGAAGAATTTCCTGGAAGCGGATATGTGTGAATTTTCTGCATGAAGACTCTGAAACTGGATTACATAATAATATGCCNGGGCTATTTCTGTGTTTCCTCTTGGGAGAGGGATTCCTGATTCCACTTCTGGTTGGTCTTCCTCTGGAACTTCCTAGTCTCAACCCTGTCATCTCAGTGATCCAGTCCCACAGACATACAGCACATGGTTGTTTTTCGGGCGATCTCTAGCTGCTGTGCAGACTGAGTGGTAAATAGAGCCGTTCACCTCAGGCAGTGGGCTTTTCCCCCTTTGTCTTCTCCATACCAAAATGTTTGTTAGAAATTGTATTTTCTTTTATCATCATCAGTGGCTATCCATGTTCCTTTGTTTCTGCCTTTTGACTTATTTTTAGTGTTCACTTTTTGATTTTTATTATCTTATGGTAAAATCATAGCAACCCCGTGCACCCCTTTCTGGGAGGTAAGGTGGGAAACACGGATGAAAGAAATGGTGCCAGGTATGCAACACTAATGTCACATAAGAAATGCCTTCTCATTCTTCTGTTACAGAAGCAATTCACAAAGAGTTAGAAAAATCCCCCCTGAAATAGTCTATTTCAGTTAGAAGGGACATACAAAAATTATCTAGTCCATCTGCCTGACCACTTCAGGGCAGATGAAGTTAAAGTGTGTTGTTATGGGCTTTGTCCTAATGCCTCTTAAACCACTGACAGGCTTGGGGCATTGACCACCTCTCCAGGAACTCTGTTCCAGTGTTTGACCACCCTCTTGGTAAAGAAATGCTTCCTAATGTCCAGTGCAGAATCTGGCATTTGGGTTTGTTAAATTTCATCCCATTAACCATAGCTCCAGTCTATCCAGATCCTTCTGCAAGGCCTCCTGTCCCTCAAGAGAGTCAGCAGCGTCTCCCAGTTCAGCAGCCTCGATAATGGTGCATTCAGCTCCTGCATCCAGGTTGTTGCTCGGTGTATTGAACAGAACTCTTCCTAGAATTGAGCCCCGAGGAGCACCTTGGGTCACCAGCCAGATGTAGCCCCGTTCACTGCAACCCTCTGAGCCCTGCCCTTCACCCAGAGTACTGTCAAGTCAGTCATCCCACAGCTGGATCAACCAAGCATCCAAGAAGTGGGAGTATTTGCATGTTTGGAGGAAGTTAATATTTTTGCCTCAAGGTGATCTGCCACTTCTTTGTAGCAGTCCCCTCTGTCGGAGGGAAGTAGGGAACACCTTTCTTTGTCTCTGCTTGGGAGCCAGTCAGTTAAGCAACAGGGAACAGAAGGAAATCCTTGCTGTGTCATACTGTACATAGGGAAAAACTGAAGCTGGATATGTGATGGAAATATGGCTTTGGGGCTTTTTTTTTTTTTAATAAGGATCAGTGTGATGTAAAAGTGAAAACTAGTTCCCTTTGGCATGGTCTTAGNCCCCTTAGAGAGCAGGGGAGTGAAGACGCTGTTCTTGGCATTGGTTAAGTGTCACAAAGATAGTCCTTGAGCACAGGGAAATATCAGGCTTGCTGAGATGAGAACGATGTAATGGATAGAAAAAGCTGACAGAAGTATTGGGTCAGATGGTGAGGAGACGGTAGTAATATGAATAACAGGTCATTAGGAGTGCTGTGATCTTTCAGAACCAAAAGTGATGGATGTGATTCTAATTTTTTTTTGTCTTTCCCCCTAACATAGGTAATTCCTGTGAAGAATTTCCTGGAAGCGGATATGTGTGAATTTTCTGCATGAAGACTCTGAAACTGGATTACGTAATAATATGCCTGTATCCTCTGACTCTAGTATTTTGATCCTTGACAATGGTTATGGTTGTATATGAAATTTAACCGATTTCTGATGAGTGACCTAGACATGAGTTTACATCGGCAAATGGGCTCTGATCGGGACCTCCAGTCTTCTGCTTCCTCTGTGAGCTTGCCATCAGTTAAAAAAGCACCAAAGAAAAGAAGAATTTCATTGGGTTCTCTTTTTCGGAGAAAAAAAGACACAAAACGCAAATCTAGGGATTTAAATGGAGGTGTTGATGGGATTGCAAGTATTGAAAGTATTCATTCAGAAATGTGTACAGACAAGAACTCTATTTTCTCCACGTGTACCTCTTCTGATAACGGAACAACCTCTAGCAGCAAACCAAGTGGAGACTTCATGGAATGCCCCTTGTGCCTTTTGCGGCACTCCAAGGACAGGTTCCCGGAGATAATGACTTGTCACCATAGATCTTGTGTGGATTGCTTGCGTCAGTATCTCCGAATAGAAATCTCTGAGAGCAGAGTTAATATTAGCTGTCCAGAATGCTCAGAACGATTTAATCCTCATGATATTCGTTTGATACTAAATGATGACATCTTGATGGAAAAATACGAAGAGTTTATGCTTAGGCGATGGCTTGTTGCAGATCCTGATTGCAGGTGGTGCCCAGCTCCAGATTGTGGGTATGTATTTTTTCCCCAATATCTGCAAAAAAGTGACAGCATAAAATAATGCATTATACTTTTTGAAAACTTAATTGCTTTACTTTAGCATTTTGTTATGTGTTGTATGAGTAGGTAGCAGGCAGATTTCTCTTTAACAAAAAACCAAACCCAAAACAAATGAAAACCAGAACAAAAACACCCCACCTTCCAAAATAAAATGCTTCCTCAAGTAGGAATTTTTTTTTCAGCATGGAGGAAATTTCAGCAATTTCATGACATGTACTGATAGGTGGTTGCTACGCATCTAAAGCAAACAAAAATGTTTAGATGCTGCACTGCCAAAGCATCAGTGCAATGCTCAGACTAAAGAGAATTGAAAATTCAATAACTGTACTTTTAACCTAGTTAATTTGTTAAAGCACATGGGGTATTTTGGGGGTTTTTAACTGTGAGAAATGATTGAAAGCTTTCTTTCAATAAAAAAAGTCTGTCCAGTATCTTCGATCTTGTGGCTGGTTGAGACACCACTTGTTGCCTGTCAACAGAACTGTGATGTAAGATAATAATCAGCTTGTTTCTGCTTATTATCTGAGGAACGTTTTAACATTGCTTTAATACTTGGAGTTCTGAAACCATTCTGAATTCTGACATGAGTAGGTTGAATACTACTGAGCAGCTCATCCCACTTTTCTGCTGTTGGTGTCTCAGTGCCATTCTTCAGCAAGTTGCTTTTTTAAGAGATTGTTTACATTATCATAACATCTAAAGGTTATAGCCCTGGCTGTGATCCAGATGTGCAGTGCACACTGAAAACTTACAGAACATGGTATCTGTTTCAAAGCCTCACAGATGAGCGTTAAGTTGAAGGAAGAAAAGGAAGAGTGTTGGAAGAGAGCAAGCGAAGTGGGACTGGCTGTTGGGTAGATTGAATATTCCAACATTAATGTTCAGGTGCTTAATGTTTAGTAGGCTTTCAAGTTTAAATGATTTGTTAAGAAACATATTTGAAATAGAATTTTACTTTTGTTTTCATACTTTAAATGAAATAGAATTTGCTCATGTGGGTCAAAAGCAGGGACTAGAACAGCGATAGCTTCTCAGGCCCTCTGGTCCAAAGTTGATGGCATTGCTGTAGTGCAGTGTGAGCAGAGAAGGAAAAATGACTTGAGAGGTGGGTTGGTTGCAAGAGTTTGTAACAAAGTCTTGTGGACGAAGCTAGTAGAGTTTGCTCTTAATATTTTGATAACTGCAAAAGAAAACAACTGCTAGAAGGTGTTATTCAGTAAGCAGAAGTACGCTTTGCTCAGGTTTCCCAGAGTTTTGCTCTTCTGGACAAACTGTTGTTACTCAAGGTAAGGGCATGCATGTAAGAACTGTTAAACCATTTTCTGTTAAACTGTTTCAGTCATTCACTGCTTTCTGCAGTGCTGGGTTGGTTTGATGGAGACTTCACCTTGCTTATTTTTTGCACCTCAGTTTTCTTGTTTGATTTAAAAAAAAATAAAATCCTGAGTATCTTTAAATGGTCAGAAACTGTAATGATAATTGCTGTAGATAACACCATTATAACATTTCAAATTGGGTCTTCAGAGCAAAGTTAAAGTTCTGTGCAGCCGTGTGGGACCACAGCAGTGTATTAGTTCCTATACAGCAAATATTGAGATCATTGCTTCAGAACTGCCTACTGCACTTACACTGAGGGTGGAATCTCGTGGCAAACTCGGTGTATTGCCGGGCAGCTAAACCATGTGTGTGAGAGGAACAAACTAATTCTACATGGGTGACCGTAACTTGAAATTCTTTGGTATAATGTTAGCGTGTCTTGGATGTATCCCTGTATGTTGAAGAACCATTTGGATCAAAGTCTTTGTGTACGTACAAAGCAATTATCTTTTCAGCTGCTGTAAGCTGTGAAAACAGAGCTGATTAATGACAGCAATGTAGAAGAGTCTAGCAATTATTGAAACAAATTTTTACTTGGAAAGTAAGAAATATTTGAAAACAGACTTTTTTTTGTAACTGTATCATCTGGAAATTACAGGTTTAAAACTATTTGTTTGTAGAACTTTGGGGGGGGACACCTCAAATGTGCTGTTTTCAAACCCTAATGAAAGGGATAGGATTTGCATCTGTTAAACCATGCTTTAGATCTAGCTACTTTATCTGGAAATTTAGCTATTTTCATTTTTGATATGAGTGGGAATAATTTTTTTTAGTATCATTACTGATAAAGAATATTTTGAATTAATTTATGCGACTGCTATAAATGGGGCAGAGAGTAAAAATAAACAATTCAGTCTTTTAAAATAAAATTACCTTCATTTGAACAGCTGTAAATTTAAGCTCAGCTACGTTTATAAATCTATGGAAGTCTCTTCAGGGGGACTGTGCAATAAAACTACAGATCTGCTTTATGTGTCCGTATCAGTAGACCTATAGTGTTTTCTGTTTAAAGAAATTTTCAATTGCATTAAATCATTGGAAAGAATTACAATGGGTAGGAATTAAGGCGCATGTGTGTATATGTGTATATATTTACATTTAGTACCAATATGAACTATATCATACACATTGTATTTTTATCGTGTGAATTTCAAAATGCAAACCTGATTGAAGAATTGATTTTTGGCAACAACTCTGTCATTGTGTAGAATTGTTCATGTAGTGTCTGATGACAAAATAGTGTAACACAGTTTTGTAAGTCTCAGTGTTTTTGGAGCTTTTTGTTCTGTAGTATTTTCAGAATAAAGGTGGCAGTGAGGCCCTGGACTCTTAGGAATTTTTGCATTTACAGTTTGAAACATGTTTTTTAAAATTATCAAAAAATGAAATTGTCTTAATTGAGAAATCAAAATCCCTATTTATAAAATAATTGCCTTATGACATTTTAAAATATCAAGATTAAACAAATATCTGTTCATAGTGGTATTCATGATAAAAGGCAACCAGTAAAATAGCAGAATGTCATGCAGTCCCCAGTCAGATGTCTTTACAGTAACCGATTACAGGACAGATCACGTAGTGGTGTTGCCCTGATGATAGGATTTCTGTGCAGTCTTGGTCTAATGTAATAGTGATAGAGTTGTGGAAAGAGGTGATAAGGAACTTGTGCTGGCCACCTCATGTCAACTCCTGATGTCCACTGCCTTTGGACCTGCTTCAGCTGCTCTGGCAGCTGTCTCGTCTGCTTTAGTCTGCAGATAGAACTGGTTTTGTTAACAGAATTCTCTCTTGCCCCTCTTGATCATTCAAGATATGCTGTGATCGCTTTTGGATGTGCCAGCTGTCCCAAACTTACATGTGGACGAGAAGGCTGCGGAACTGAGTTTTGTTACCACTGTAAGCAGATTTGGCATCCCAACCAGACCTGCGATGCTGCTCGCCAGGAGAGAGCTCAGAGCCTACGCCTGAGAACAATTCGTTCTTCATCTATTAGTTACAGCCAGGAATCTGGAGCAGCAGGTATTTACGATTAGGATAGTGTGTCTGTAAAATATCTTTTTAGTATACTTGCATAATTAACTCTAAAAAGGAAAGAACTGAATAGTAGCATGCTAGATACTAGCTGCTTTGTGTTTCAGAGACATCAAATATACAGTTTTAAGTATGTGTATGTTATGATTTGAAATACTCTGTGACCAGAGCACCTGCCTTCAGTCTTAGAGGGTTGTCAGCATTTTAAATTCTTACTTTGTAGATGAAAAATGTGAAGTCAAAGGGACTTGCTGCAAAGCATTTTCTGAGTTTGACACACTGACTTCATTAGTTGTATCACCTGTACGCTGGGAACTCTTGCTTTCTCCACTGTAGGTGAAATTTCACAGAGCTGCTAATAATAAAAGCTGTTAAAAATAGAACTCGGAACTCAAACCAAACTTCCTGTTTTCAAAGTAGACAGGTGCTAGCTCTGATGTTTGACATCTGTGTTATTTAGTACTAATTTCTGGTTTTCAATAAAATGATCATCTGTCTTGTGTACCTGAAAGAAAACAGTTCCATCTCTTAAAATTGAGCTTGTTTGTAACCCCCCCAAAAAAGAGGATAAACTATTCAGGGTAGTGTTCTGCAGAGCAAGAGTACAGTTTACTATTGATAAGATTTGTCTCTGGATTACACCAAACTCTGATGTATGTGGCAGCTTTTGTGTCTGCCTGACCAAACGAGATAGATACTTGGGGTAAGATTCTCTCTTGCACCTTGAATGTAGTTAAACCTGTTGTTTTCCAATCCAGCAGTAGACTTGGGAGTCTCTAATTCGTTGTTTGTGCTGTCTTATTTTAACAAGGCACCCCACATTGCCTTAAAAATTGGTGTCTTGCTCTAGTTTTAAAATAAATTTTCAAATAAACTTTAAATAAATTAGCACACAAGCTCCTTTCTGTTCCCTTTCGGTCCCCCCCAGCATGAACAGCAGTAGCTCTGCCATACCTGTGCTGTAGAAACTAGCTTGGTTTAGCTATTGCCCTGGAGGTTGTGTATCTGTTCCCATCTGAGAACAGCCAGTGCATCCTTTCAGCTGCTCGCTGTCCCTGGGCGCTGGCGTTGGTAGAGGTACTGTTTTCTGCTGGTTCTGCACCTCTTTGGATATTCTTTATACCAAGTATAACCCCAGTTTTCCCTTTGTCCTAACTAGTAGCTCAGAGGCAGTAAACTTGGACTTCTGCACTAGGGGCTGGAAGTTCTTTCTACTGCTGTAAGTAGCTTGTCCCAAAGTGCAGATGCTAACCAGTAATGTGAAAGAATGAAGATCACAACTGAGTTTGTGTCCATGTACGAGCATTTTGCAGTTGCCCAGCGACACCTTGTTTGTTAGTGATAGAGCTAGTCACTTAACTGCATTTTTCGTACTTGAGAACAAGGAGAGTCTCCAGAATTTTCTTTTTGCTGCAATATTTTTTTATAGGGAGTAAGGAAGTATTAAGTAGAGCTGTGAAGAGGACTCGAGATGTTTGGTGATACCAAAGAAATGCACTTAGTGTGGAAAGTGGAGATGGATTTAAGATAAGAAAAAAGAGTGCAGACTGAATATTGAAGCAAAATATTCATAACAGCATGAAATGTAAAAGCCTATATTTAAAGAGACCATATTATCAATCTTGTATTACATACATATTTAATATCTGACTCTAATGTATATTGCATCAAGCTTAGAAAATCCTTGAACAGAGTGTGCATTAACTATTCAATTCCTTGACTATGATCTAGTATGCCTTGTTTTCATTAATTTTACTTTGCCCAAGGTTTACAAATAGTCATTGCCAAATCAAGTTTTGTAAAGCAAACTTAAACTTCTTCCATTTTTCAGATAATGGTTCAAACAGTTTTCCCAAACATATGTCTATACTTTGATTAAATCTGCTTGTCTAAAGAACTGATACGATCTTCATCTTCCTTTTTAAACAGCTGATGACATAAAGCCATGCCCACGCTGTGCTGCTTATATAATAAAAATGAATGATGGAAGCTGCAATCATATGACTTGTGCTGTCTGTGGCTGTGAATTCTGTTGGCTGTGTATGAAAGAGATCTCAGATTTACATTATTTAAGGTACATTTAAGAAGAAAAAAATTAATGTGGTTGGTAATTCGTTTTCTAATGTATACAGAAGTAGATTCCTGGGTGTTGTAAGTTTGGCTTTCTTCCCTTTGGAGTAGAGAGTCACAGTTGAAGTGTCTATATCTGAAAATTATGTTCATTTTCAATGCATATATTTAAATTAGTGCTTTGATATTTTTTATTTTAAACAATTTTTCTAAGTTGCATGAACGCAGTGTCTACTTAGTACAGCAAATGAAGTGTTTTAGATTAACATACCCACTGTTTTTACTGATTTCTTAATACTGCTGTATTGTCTTTGTAGTAAGCAATACAAACCCTTTGATTATATAAGTTACCTGTGAACCACAGACTGGCATGCAGTATGCATATTCAGCGTGATTTTCTTTATATTGCAAAATATGCTGTAAAGAGGAAAAAAAACTCTGAAGAGATTAGAACTGATGCTTTGGTATCTATAACATTTCTAACTTGAACCTAAGAACAGTAATTTTCTACTGAGAGAACTGTTCAGTACTGTATAGTTATGTTGATTTATTTACAGTTTCTTCACAGTTTTCTTACCTCTTTCTATTAGCCCATCAGGTTGCACATTCTGGGGAAAGAAGCCGTGGAGCCGTAAGAAGAAAATACTGTGGCAACTAGGAACACTTGTTGGAGCTCCTGTAGGAATTGCCTTAATAGCTGGCATTGCTATTCCTGCTATGATTATTGGAATTCCTGTGTATGTGGGACGTAAGGTAAAATGTACTGCAGCTCCTAAACATGCTTCAGATTTTACCTCCTGCAATGTATGACTTGTATGACTTGAGCAATGCCGTGTTCAGTTGGCTACCTTCACCAGCCATTAAATAAACCAAAACAAACAACCCCCAAAAACCAAAGAGACCAACCCCTGAATCATAGAATGGTTTGGGTTGGAAGGGACCTTAAAGATCGTCTAGTTCCAACCCCTCTGCCATGGGCAGGGACACCCTCCACTAGCCCAGGTTGCTCAAAGCCTCATCCAGCCTGGCCTTGAACCCCTCCAGGGATGGGGCATCCACAGCTTCTCTGGGCACCCTGTTCCAGTGTCTCACCACCCTCACAGTAAAACATTTCTTCATAATATCTAATCTAAATCTGCCCTGTTCCAGCTGAAAACCATTACTCCTAATCCTATCCCCACACTCCCTGATGAAGTGTCCCTCCCCATCTCTCCTGTAGCCCCCTTTAAGCACTGGAAGCTGATCTAAGGTCTCCCCGGAGCCTCCTCTGCTCTGGGCTAAACAACCCCGACTCTCTCAGCCTGTCCTTGTACTGGAGGTGCTCCAGCCTCTGATTATTTTTTTGGACTTGCTCCAAAGATCCGTGTCTGTCTTATGTTGGGGGCCCAGAGCTGGATGCAGCACTCCAGGTGGGGTCCCACGAGAGCAGAGCAGAGGGGGTGAATCCCCTCCCTCCACCTGCTGATCACGCTTCTTTTGATGCAGCCCAGGATCCTGTTGGCTTTCTGGGCTGCAGGTGCTCATTGTCAGCTCATGTTCAGCTTCTCATCAACCAACACCCCCCAAATCCTTCTCCTCAGGGATTGTTTGAGGATATTTGTTCCAATTGTACGGGAAGGAGAAGCAGTGTATTTCACAATGTAGTTCCTCTTAAGCACAGCGAAACACTGAACAATTTCCAGTTTCTGCATCTTGCCATGGGAGTTCTTGTACACTTTGTCAATGCTCTATTTTTAATATCTGCTTTCCCTTGTGTCCCTTAGAATTAAACAATATTTAGAGGAGAAGGAAGACAAAAAGGAAATAGTTACCACCATTTTAGTGAAAACTTCTGCTATTAGTTTGTGCCTGCACACATTTAAGCATTTATACTCAGCAGCTTGTTAATTGCCTCGGGCTGGTCCAGCATGGGAAGCAGTGTTCAGTGCAGGTCGCCAGACAGCATCTGTCTTCATTTTACTGTTTGTGGGAATCAGCTGGAAATGACCATGTTAATCAGGAGGCAGTTGGTGTATTTCCTCTCAAAAATATAATAAGTTTTAGTATAAAGTAAATAATAAATTGCATGGAAAACAAAAGAGAATTGCCTCTCCTGTTTGTAATTTAGGATAAAGTAGTAAGTTATCCAAATCTTTTGGAAATGGGCTTTTGGAAATGATGGCTTGGTTCAGCAGGTGCTAAGTGTTCAGTTACATGTCTTGGATAGCATAATCAAAAGATTTTGAGTTTTCTGAAAAGATTTTCTGCTTTTATCAGCATGGATTCTCCCAGTGACGGACATGGACATGTAATTCTGCATTTATTGTCAGGGGAGGGAAGTGTTTCTCACATGAGCTGTCGCTGCCAGACGAAAAGTCCAGGGATGCAGCTTTTCCACTGTATATTTTCATATTTTTCATTCAAGCAATTACTCCTACCTTCTTCTACGGTTGTTTTTTGACCCTTCTATTCTGTTTTGTCTCAGTCCCGTACAGTCATTGGAACCTTGTAAGTGATGAGAGGAACATGTGATGATGGAGATTCCACAGGCTCTCCTAGCCTGATTTTCTTAGTAAATTGTTTTTTCTAACATTAACGTAAATTATGTTCCTGCACTAAATTCTTATTGCCCTATCTTCATCTGACGTTAGGAATCCTTTTGCTTTGCAATATCCCATTATGTATTTCATAATTTTTAAATCCACTTTAGTCCTTGTGTCTAAACAAACCTAGTGCTTACAATGTGTTGTTGTGTTTTGTTTATACAAACTGCCAGGAAAACACACTGGTTTAGACCTCTGATTCTCATCTTTTCTCCTGGATTTCCTTCCAGCTGTTCATACTGCAATTGTTTTTCTCCAGTTTGAATATACCAGTGAAGTTGAAGAATTACTACAGCTGAGTTAAATGAAAGGGTGATCCTACGCATATAACAGCCAGTTATCTCTTTCTCAACAACATGCTGTTTTAATTTTCTGTGCTCTAGAACACCCTTCCCCACCATACTGGAAATTTAGGCAACTGGTCTCTTCCTGAGGGTGGTCTTGAACTCATTACCTGCTGCATCTTGGTCATTTCAGTCCATTTTTTCAACTTCTCAAGACTCTGTTCTGGCATTCTTGCAACCTTTCCAGACTGTATTGGCCTGAAATTCAACACACACATTCTTCTCTTTCCATCTTCCAGGTTAATGAAAATGGTGAATACTCTTGGATCCAGGGAGTATCTCTTGGAAAAAGTAGAGGGTGAAGAGTTTCAATTTAGAGAGTAAAAAATATGCTAATGCCAACTCAGATGTTTTCTGTCAGTTTTACATGAAGCTAATGGTAGATTTATCCTCTTTTTCAGTCTGGACCATTATAACCTGTTTGAATGTCACACAAGAAAACATCAAAATTTTGTTCAAGTCAGTGTGTGACATCTGTTTCTCCTTATCCTCAAGGCTAGTTGTCTTATCACAGAAGAAAATTAAATCGACGTGATTTCTACTTGAAAAAAATCAGTGTGGCCTCTTTAGTTCCTACATTTGCTTTGGTGTGTACAATTTTCCAGTTTTCAGGAAATTAAAGTTCAGTTCACTGGTCTTTTAGTTCACCAGCTTCTAGTTTTACACCTTTTAAAAGATCATTACAGTTCGTTCAACTTTTTCCAGTTTTCCTGATATTTTTTTTGACATCTATGAATAATAATTTTCAAAAATTGTTATTAATGGCTCTGAAGTTGGGCCTGCTGAGATATTTTTCAGATCAGCTCATGTAGATACACTCTGTCCTGCTGTTTTCCTACAGATCCCACTCCTTTGTCACCAGTCACCTGTCTCACAGTTGATCTTCAGTGACAACTGAAGGGAGAACAATTGAACAGGCCTCCAGTTTCATCCGCTGGCTGTCTTTCCTTTTTGTTAAATAGCAAACTGATCCATTTTGGTCTTCCTCTTACTCGCAGATACTTGTTGAATAATTTCCTGCTGACTTTGGTGTCCTTTGCTTTTTGTCTCCTCTATTTGAACCTTTGTGATTTTGTCCTGACACACTCGTGCTGTTCCTTTGTAACTATTCATAGTAATCTGACCTACTTTCTATTTTCTTAATGCTCCTGTTGCTTCAGAAGGTTCGTTGTTCTTCTATAACGTTCTGTCCGTCTTCTGCATTGGAAGAGTTTGTGCTTATACTTCAATAGAGTTTCCTTAAGGACGCGCTAGTCCTCTCTTTTTATAGATACAACTCCTGTAACCTACCAGTTTACTGCTTTTGTTGAAACCCCTCTTCTTCTAGCCCAGTATTTTTATTTGGCTATTCTTTATTTTTTACTCAGTATTTGAAGTCTCTCATTTCTTAGTCATTCCTACCAATGTAACCTTCTATCTTGATATTTTCAATCAGTTTCTTCTCTGTAGCCACTCCCTTCCATTCCTTTTTGTTGCTTTAAGGAATCCAGTAGCCTTTACAGATATCTTTGTTTGTTGTACGCCTTCTGTTTTGGGAGTTAAAATTGTCGGTAAGGGTAAAAATTCAGTGGCTGAGGTGATCCTGCTAGTTGTTCAGAGCCCCATGAAACCTGGTCTTCTTGGGTTTGTAATTCTTAGACACCCATACTGTGGGAGTGTTCGTGTGCAATTTTTCCTTTTTAATCCATAGGTATGTTCCACATCCAAGTGCTTCTTGTATAATGTACCTCAGAGCAAGTAAATGTGTCCTCTTCATAGGAAGTGCAGAGTCTTCTCTTCCCTTTCCTTGCCTGTTGTGCCTGAACAAACACAGATACTCCAGGGTTATTCCAAAATGAGAACTACTCTACCAAATCTCTAATTGAAATTATAATTCACAATGTTGAATAAAGCCTCCAGCTCATTTTTGTCATTCTTCTTGCAGTAGCATGTTGGTATAAAAATTCTGTGATTATCCTCATAGTACTCTCTTTGGTGTTCCTCCTTAGATGTAGAGAGGATTAATTTAGCCTTGTGACAACCACAAAGATAGCGACCTGTTGTTCCTTTGTAGTTACGTCTTAGCCAAGAATGATGATTTCAGAGGTAGTGCAAACTTGAACCATCAGGAAGGGTTTCTGTTAGCATATTCCTCAGTAAATAGTAGCACAGCAAAGACCCAGGGTTGCTGACATATTTCCTGTCTCAACACTTTGTTGTGCAAAGATGCCAGAGGAACAGAATTCTTGCTCTCCCCCTTCCGTTGCTATGTTTGGTGAAGGCTGCCTTACTACAAGAGTAAGCATCAGTTTCATCGGATGTGGTAATTCTTTGATTCTGAAAATTGTCTGCTTTTCCCAGCTGGGTAAGCTGGAGTAATGATTAACCGACCAAACAAAAAGCTGTTCAGTGATTTAGCTCTTCTGACTTGAGGCTGACAGTAAATGCTTAGTTGCTGGATGGGGGGCCTAAAATTAAGAAATGTATAAATTTTATTTTCTTTGAAATAAGGAATAAATTGTGACATAGAATGTGGTCCGTCTGGAAGAGCGCAGGGTACAGATTCCAAACTACTACATGTCAGTTCTTCCATCTTTGCAGCGATGGATTATGATGATAATACTCTAAAAACTGTTTCTTCTTTTCTTCTCTCAAGATTCACAATCGATACGAAGGCAAAGACATTTCGAAGCACAAGCGAAACTTGGCTATAGCAGGTGGTGTCACTTTATCTGTGATCGTTTCTCCAGTTGTAGCTGCAGTAACTGTAGGTAAGCAAATACTTTGTGTATTGGTAGCACCTTGCGACCGGAGCTCTGTAAGTGCTCGTGAATAAAATAGCTGAGAAGTCCTATAGCGTCCTTTCATAGGTGAAGGAACCAAGACAATGAGGAGTCTGAGGCTAGAATGGAAAATACAGTACTGTAGGAAATGCTCCATTAAAATGAAGAATTAAAAATATTTTTTTATCTTTCAAATTGGATTTTCCTCATTGTCATATCTGGCTTTTAAAACATAAATATTTGAAGCTTTTTTTTTTTAATGACTGACCGAGAAAAAACTTGCAACAGAATCTGTTCATATTTTGATAACTTCATATCAAACTTTTCTCAACACAGAAAAAAATACAGGCTCTTACCCTTAACATTACAGTAGCTGGTAAACTGTTATGCTCTGGGAGTCAGCTAGAATTCTGTCGTATTCTGTCTCATAGGGGTCATTTAAACTGAAGCTGTGGCTTTAAACTGCTTTTTAACCGTGGCTGACCACTGTGCAAATGCAGATAGGCTGCATACGTGTTCTCTGTAGCTGTGCTGTCAGATCCCCATGAAACTGGCAGTGGGACACAAAGTCTCATGGATGTATTTGTAGGTCTGCTTTACCTCCTTCTTTCAAACTATTCTTTATTCCTGACTAGAGACAAAACTTGGCTTCTTAGGGAAAGCTGTGGGGTTTTATTTTGTGGAGTTTTTACTCTTGCCTCGTTGCTGTTAACACATGGCCTCTGGTCTCTCAGGGCGTTATTTGGCTTCCAAAATAATAACCTTGAGAATATGGATTTCCTCCTTGAATGCTGAGGGATTTCTAGTGAAAGGGACTTACAGCTGGAACTGTTCTTTTAGGTTAGACTGAGGAGCCTTTACAGTGGGTCTGCCTCCACCCTGCCTTTTTCAGCATGTGCCGGTTTGCCAGTTTTCTGTACCTTGTGTGCTTCCACCACAAAAGCTAGAGAACAGTTTCATTCATATGCCAAAGCAATAACTTCCCCAGTCTGCTAGAAGTGGTGGGACAATGTGTGTTTGTGCTTTACCCCACAATTCCTTTCCCTGCTTTTCCTTCATTCCCACCACCCTGCTCCACAGACGTGTTTAAGGACAATTTGTATAATTAAAATCTTTAAATGCAATCAGTGTGATACAATAAATATGAAAGATCCCACACGAAGTTGTATTAAATCTTTCTGGCTTCAGTGGACACAAGATCAAGCCCCTTATTAAATTAGTAGAGGTAGTGACTTTTTTAGTTGAATAACATTTGAAATCTCTGTTTCTGCTTCTCAGGTGGTACGTTATTACACTCACCAGTGGAGCTTATATGAACCTTTAAAGTGTTTTCATTTTGTTTCTAAAAGATGTTCCGGACACACGGGAAGTACTAACTCATCAAGCGTTAAGCTTCTCTGCTACCTGTGCTGCTAGAGGACATCTGCCTGCTGAAAGCACTTTCCCCTCATTTCACCTTCATGATGTACCGATATTTATTAATTTTACTCCCTCCTGATTTCTATCAAGTGTGAAATATTAAGTAACGATGGAAAATGAAATTGCTTTTATGAAAGGCTCCAAAATACAAGTCCCGTTTAATGAAAGACTGCGCTTTGCTCTATAGGTATTGGTGTTCCTATTATGCTGGCTTATGTGTATGGAGTCGTTCCAATTTCCCTCTGCCGAAGTGGAGGTTGTGGTGTGTCAGCAGGCAACGGAAAAGGTGTCAGGATAGAATTTGATGATGAAAATGATATAAACGTTGGTGGAACAAATGCAGCTGTAGGTAAGAAAATTCTGTGTTTCTTTTTCTGTAAATTTGGGCTTTGTGCCTTATATTTGATGACCTTAGATACTGTAGTACTTAATGTGCAGAAGAGGAACTGTGCAGTTCAGGTTACTTCTACTCGTTGCTGAAAGACCAGCTCTTGGATGAGGATGGCTTCTCTGTGTGTGGTGCTGTAATAGAACTATTAAAACTTTTCTTGCCTATTGTAATCAGTGCCAGACTCAAGATTTAAGATAGAATTAATGCTGCTTTTTCAGAATACTGGTTTGTGGAAGCTTGCTGGCTTTCATCTTTTTATCTATAATAGGGGGAACTGAATGCTGATCTGGTGCTTTTTAAATTTTAATTATATGGCAATCTGCTTTGTGTAGGGTCTGTCTGTTCCTTGACTCCGTGTTACCTATCCTGTCCCCAGGTAACTTTTTTGGTATCTTAGCTATGTGATGTCAGGCACAACTGTTCAAGCAACTCCAAGAAAGGTCTCTTTTTTGGCAGAGTTATCTTTTTGTTACACTTATGTTCTGTAAATCCTTTTTCTCAGCATAATTTCAGGAACAGTTTCCATGGTCACATTCTAGAAACTACTACATCCTATTTCTGTAACTGACAAGCCTTCTTTATTCTGTGTAGATACCACTTCGGTAGCAGAGGCTCGCCATAACCCTAGCATCGGCGAAGGAAGCGTTGGAGGACTGACTGGCAGCTTGAGTGCGAGTGGAAGCCACATGGACAGGATAGGAGCCATTCGAGACAACCTGAGCGAAACGGCCAGTACCATGGCCCTGGCTGGGGCCAGCATAACGGGGAGTCTCTCAGGGAGTGCAATGGTTAACTGCTTTAACAGGTGAGAAACACGCTTTCCACTGCACACTGTCCTGCTCTGCATAGGAGGAAGTGGTATTACTAGGGTTTTTTGATTTTTATTTTTTTGTTATTTGTTATCTTCCTATTGGGAGATAGAGACAGTTCTTCTCTCCTTGATTTCCAAGAGATCCTGCCAGACTCCTCAAAGAAGAGTTGGAATTTTTTTCAGGGTGACAGGGGCCTGAGATCATGTTCTCCTGCTTCCCAGGAGTCAGAGGGAGGCACCTCATGTCCAACACGGCCCTGTGCTTTGGTGCATCTCAGCCTAGAGTCACAACTGCTGACTTGTTCAAGTCTACAAGTGCTGAGCTGTGGGTTCAGAGTGGACAGGCAGCAGGGGAGGCAGCAGGGCACCTGGCCTTGCCGAGGGGGTAACTCTTGCTGGTGCTCAGTGCCTCCTGTGGATGGGGACCTTGCTGTCCTGCATCCTGAAGAGATGTCTGGAAAGGATTGTTAGGGTTCACGATGGAATTTGTTCTTTAAATCAGATGCTAACACTGCTCACTTTCGTGAGTAATTCCAGGCTATGTGGAGTGTGGAGGGCAGGATAGCATCGAGTGTCCTTGTTCTGGGATGAGGTATACCTGTCTGCCTCTTTAAAGAGCTGAGAGTTCACTGTCAGGACACAGATAAAGAAGGCATGTGGAAAAAAGCTTGTAATTTGATTTTAGGTTTATCTGTTCAGCCCAACTTAAGATTGCTCAGGCTTCTGTTATTCCTGTTGCAGATGATAACAATACGATATAAAACTGAGTACAGAACACAGTTCTCCGCCTGTTATTTGATTAGTAATAATTTTGCAGCTGGAGAAACAGGGGAACTATAATGCCTTGAACTTACGTCCCCTTTTGATTTGTTTTTTCCATTTTTAGCATACAGTACACTATCTGCAAAAGAATTGTAGCTAAGCCTGGAAGTTGTTCTTGTAAATCTCAGGGAGGAAAGAATCCAGAACCTCTGGTTAGCACACAACATTTTGCTTTGTTGGGAAATCAATCTGTTTTTGCTTGTGGGTGGTTTTGTATCAGAAAATAGTCATTTTTGACAGCAGGAAGAGAGAACCTGTTTCTGTCGGGTAAATACATGGATCTGTACTGGAGTAACTAATAAACTCTGCTTACTGCTGATCGGTGAACTCTGTGTTTCACTGTAGCAGCAGGATGTGCAACTCTTTTTTTTTTTTTTTCTTTCTCTCCCAGACTGGAAGTACAAGCAGATGTACAGAAAGAACGATACAGCCTGAGCGGAGAATCTGGCACGGTTAGCCTGGGAACAGTTAGTGATAACGCCAGTACCAAAGCAATGGCAGGATCCATTCTGAACTCCTACATCCCTTTGGACAGGTAAGAGGACTGTGGTGAAAACAGAAGATGAAGAGCTTTGCTTATCAAAGGATATTCCAACCATACCACAGCTTTTCTACTTTAGTGATCACCCTTTGAAACTGCAAATTTTAAAAAAAAATGGAGTTACCTGTGATTTTCCAAGGTTATTTCCAAAGAGGAACACCATCGCTATAGCTCAGTGTTTGATAGCTCAGACTTTGTGTTTTTCTTTTTACTGTTTATTCTGTTAAACACCTTCTCTGAAACAAGTTACATCTCCTGAACTTTGTTTTCATGTGTATCTCGGAAAGCAGTAAGGCTTTGTTTTGCCACGTTAGCTTGCTTGTCTTAGATGACTGCTTAGACTCACAAATTCTTTCTTGTTCTAGGGAAGGCAACAGCATGGAAGTGCAAGTGGACATCGAATCAAAGCCAGCCAAATTCCGACACAACAGCGGAAGCAGTAGCGTTGATGACGGCAGCGCTGCCGGTCGGAGCAATGCCGGTTGTTCATCCGCCTGCTTGCCGGAAAGTAAATCTAATGCCACCAAGTGGTCCAAAGAAACAACAGCAGGAAAAAAATGTAAAGGAAAGCTGAGAAAGAAGAGTAGCATGAAGATAAACGAGACAAGAGAGGATATGGACGCTCAGCTGTTGGAACAGCAAAGCACAAACTCCAGTGAATTTGACTCTCCCTCTCTCAGCGATAGTATTCCATCCGTAGCAGATTCTCACTCGAGTCACTTCTCCGAGTTTAGTTGCTCAGATATGGAAAGTATGAAAACTTCCTGTAGCCACGGTTCCAGCGACTATCACACTCGCTTTACCACAGTCAGTGTTCTCCCAGAGGTGGAAAATGATCGCTTGGAAAACTCTCCGCAGCCCAGTGGACTCCCTGTGCCTGTTCCGACCGCCCCGAGCACGGATGGTCCCCAGCTGAGTTACATTGCTGAGGAAAGCGTTCATCACGGATCCTCGACAGATGTGGATTTAGGTGTGGGTGAAAGGCTGAAAGAAACAAACAACCACCTTTCACAACATGCTGTGGAAGTAAGCACTTCTGTTCAGACTGAAATTTAAGCTCTGTAAGTGCTGCAAAAATAGATTTACCACTAAAGAACCCTGTCTGAAAGCTGGTTGAATTACATGCGACTTCCCGAAGTTTCAGGTGACCAGTAGAAGCAAGGTTTTGATACAACTGCATTTTATATATACTTGTCTGATAAGGCAAAATACTTCCTAGGGATCTTAGACCTGTGTGGAGAGACGTGAAGGCTTTAACCAAGTGCATTACAGCAGTACAAATACGTCTGTGTTTCATATTTTTGCCACAACTTTGCTTGAAAACATATACTTGGTGTATTTAGATAAAAATTGGTAAATTCTTAAGATGTTAAATGCTGAAATGAATAATATGTCCTGCACTGTTAAAATATGGGGTTTGGGATAAATGGGTGTTAGCTGAGCGTTAGTGACTTAAAACCATTCTTGTGTGAACTCTGTTTACGGGAAGAGAAAGTTTTGCAGAGCCCTGTACAAACCTATTTCAACAGTGAATATTTGTAATGATGATTTTGTTTCATAACTGGACACACTGTATTTAGAATGCATGTAGAATGAACCGTGTATCTTCAGATGGACCTAGCCTGTGCCAGAAGCGTTTGTATGTGTGTACACGGAGGTTATGGCATTTTACCTGATTTGGAAACAGAAGAAATTGGTACTTAATACATGGTGGAAAGGAGATATCACCTGTGAAGAGTAGTGGGGTTACTTATTTATTCATGCAACCAACCATGTAGCAGGTAAGGCTACTCTGTAGTGTATAAAAACTGTAAAATAGCAATCCAGTGGGTTATCAGCGTTGTAGAAAAGCAGATGCAGTCACCTTTCATTAGGGGGGAAAAATGATGCCCCATCAATTCTTGGTGCCTTTGGAAAAGACTGGGTTTGAAGTGCCTGGTCGTTGGAGGATTTTACTGTAATGTTTTCCAGAATGTCCTCTGTGGCCACCTTGGATCACAAAAGAAAATTCCAGTGAATAAAATGACTGTCGTAGATAAATGTATAATAACAGTGACGTATTAGCCTACCAAAGACTCACTCAGGCTTCAGTGGACAGGACATCTCTTTGCAAGACACGCATACCTTCAGTCCCAGAGTCGAAGTGCAGTGCAATGACTGCCCCAGTGCAAAGACAGATCCCAAATATGCTGGCTTGTGTTTTTCTTTTGCATATGGAAGATGTACAGCTGGACACAAGCTGAAGTCGGCCAAAGCGCCTGCACTGTTAACATTTTTTTTTGCTATGTAATTCACTAAAATGAAAAAAAAAAAGTGACTGTCAGAGTAACAGTTAACTATGTTCTGTCTTGTGTTTCATGTGTTGCCATTATGGTGCTACTGGAAGTTTGGTTGGATAAAGAGAAAACGCTCAAGAAAAGCTGCAGTCCTCTTCCATGACTTACCTTCACCGGTTTCAGTAACGTGCTTAAACACTAGTGCCAGTTATGTTCTTTGATATGCTTGTTACGGTATTTGTATATTTGCAATTCAGTTTTACTCAATAATAGGCGTGTAAACTGCTTATCTGAAATAAATGTCTGAATACTGACTTCTAGTGGTCCTTTGTAAAAAAAGTGTGTGTTCCAGGGAGGAGCTGCTTTCCGGGAAGGTGCCAGCTGCTCTCATCTCTTGTTGCCTTTAAATGTTTTCATTTTGTGAGGTGTGCTTTTGAAGTTGAATGCTCAGATACCTTGAAATATAAGTAGTTCCATTTTTGTACAGCATTTCAACATGATTTCTTGTCCTCTTACAGAACAGCAGGCAGGACAGTGCAGTGCTCTGAGAGGACGCAGCTCTGGCAGAAACACGTTACTCTGGACAAAATTGTACCCTCCTGGTACCAGTGGCCAGGCTGGGGTCAGGCTGCTGAGCTAAACTCAGCCTCACTTTCTGCAGCTGCGGTGATGCTCTTCCCAGCCCGAGTGTCTGGGTACCGATGGGGATTGTTTGCTTAGGGGAACTGCTTATTCCTGGGGCTGATCCTTCTCACCCGCATCCCCACTGGGATGCGCTACAGGAAACAGCTGGATCCACCTCCTCCCAAACCCGTATATAAGCTCTGTTTACACCAGAGTGAATAGCAGGAGGATGCCAGTTACGCTGGGTCAACTCTAATGCTCTAATCGCAGCTTTATTTCTGCTGTTTCCAGGGGCAAGTGCCCAAAGAGAGAATAAGAACCAGGATGAGTGGAACAGGGTGTACCCTAGAAATGCTGGCGAGGCATACAGATGATTTTTGCCGTGTTGTCAGGAGCTCTGAATTGGAACCAAATGCGGATTTCATGTGTTGTAGGGAGGGTGGTGTTAACGGTTCCTGTTCTGTGCTTTGTTCCTGACCGATTTCCTCCCCCAGGTCTGAACACTTTTAAAAAGGACGTTGTGGCTGAAGAGTAAATGTGCTGAAGGAAGATCAGCATGAGCTGAAGAAAGCATTTGCTGTTCATTATCTTACAACACCAGTTTGGGAAGTCTGAAGGAATTTTTCAGGTCTGTGGAAATGTCTCTGGTAGAGCCATGAGCTGAACTGTCTGCGGGTTCTTTAGGCAGAGGCTGAAGAATGGAGGAAAAGGGGACTTGGTGACCCGGTCACGCTGCTGTCACTGCACAGGCAGAGTCCAGACAGGGAATGTCCCTCAAGGCCTCCTGTTTCTAAACCTTGGAGTAAGCTGAATTTCTGTGCAGTCCTATATGGCCACCTTCAATGGGTCAGCTGGAGCCAGAAGTCTTTGCTCCATGCCATGCAGCAGAGGGTGAACTTCCCCTTTGGCTTTTCAGTTTAGTTCTGAAGCTGATGTCTCCTAATAGCAGCGAAGGTATTGCTGATGTCTGTGATTTGGCTTTATCCAGGACACTGTGCAATGACTAAAGCACATCCCTTCGGAGCAATGCAGTCTGACGCCAACAGCGGGGAACAGGGAGGTGGACGACCTGTTTCTGGGAGTTTATCTTCATTTCTCGGGGCTTCAATTTTGCTGTGCATGAAACTGAAATATGGTTTACTCTTGTAAGTAAACTTTATCAAACAAAAGAGGTAACGTTGAAATATAGGTAAGTTTTTAGCAGTAAACTGTTTTGCCAGTTCATTTTATAATATTTTTTTATCCAGAGGTAATACTTCATACCTGAGGCAGTAGCACTGCCCTGGGGTGGGGACGAGCACCCAGCAACATGGGGGAAGGCCAAAGGGAGAGGGGGACTGTACGGCGGAGCAAAGCTCTCCTGGGGTTCCTCAGCCGTGTCCTGTAGGACAGAGCGGCACAGAGCGAGAGCACTGACAGTGTTACACACACAGACCTGTGCGTGAGGCTCCAGCAGAACACACCTGGCCCCATTGCCAGCTCCTGGCTGCGCTGTTTGACCGCATCCTCCCTGGGAACCACGGGCTGGAGGAGAAGGTGAGGTGCTGAGGAGCAGAGCAGGGGAAGAGCATCCCCCTGCCAGCCTCTGGGATGATACCTAAATTGGGATCAAACATTCAAAGCCTCAGTCCGGGCACGCCAGACAAAACTCATAATCCACCTGTCAGAATTACAAGCCTAAAGAATGCAGAAGCAGAACAGAGAATCCATAACTGTACTTTTCAAGAAAAAAAACACTTTATTTTTTAGATTAATGTACACCTGAGAAGAATTTTCATTAGAACAACATTCTTAATGGTATTCCTACAGTGCTAGTGAGTTCGATATACGTTTATATCACATGTGCAAAGAAGGCATTGGGGTATTTGAAAAATTTAAAAGCTTCATCTTAGAAAAAAAGGAGTTTTATCAGAAGCAAATATAAAGTACTGCCTGAAACTAAAAAAAAAAAAATATACTGGTCCACAAAATGGTTTTACTTTTAGCTTTACGAACATGTATGTAAACAGAACTAGCTGGTGGTTTGAATAATCTGATTACAGAACTCAGAGTTAAATATTTTCATCGTTAAGTGCAGCCCCTTGTTCTCCTGTTTACTGCTGTCACTTCAAAAGCCAGGCAAGCCAGCAATGTTTCCATGCACACAGGAAAAAAAAAAAAATCTCGTGCACTAAAAATGACTTGCTTGCTACTAATTTGAAAAACATACCCCTTTATTTAATAATTAATTCTTTTGATTCAAAGTGTTCCGTGACAAGCTAATATATTATCCATTTACCTTTGCTGCTAAGCTGTACTGCACCAAAAATATTTAAATCTGTTTTGTACAGACCAGGGATAGTGAAGAAACAGTAGCATTATCTGAAAAACATTAATACTCTTTGTAAACTCATTTGAGCAAAACTACTGCTAACTGACCCGTTTACCTTGAAGACGGTTCTTTATCACAAGAACATACAACTCACAAAATGATACAAGCGATGACTTGTGTTATCCATCTGTCCAGTGAAGTGTATTCTCTATCGTCCCATCTCTACATTTCACATTATATATAATGTAAAATATATATTTTGTATAAAATTAAGTCAATAAAATCAGTATGCCAAAGAACATAAACTCTTTTACTGAACACAAAGACATCCATTAAATTCTACAGATTAAAAATTTATACAGCTACAAGACAAAAAGAGCAGCAAGTTTTAAATTTGCACATGCCGACAAAACAGAAGAGACCCACTTCACCACAGGCAAGTTTGCAGAGTTCATATTTAACTTCTTAAAGTTCATAAACCTTTTTAAGGCTCTCAAGATCCTCCAAAGAGTACTGATTATTCTGGTTTTCTGAAAGTAAGTCAAACAGTTGCTGAACCTCTTCTTTTTCATTTTTGCTAAGAAGGGCCAGCACCACCTGGAAGAACAGATTATTCTGTAATTAGCACAGGTTGATTGAAAAATCAGAGCGTTTGACAGAGATACAAAATCAGGGTATCATTTCATGACAATTCCCTTGGGGTTTCTGTACAAATTTTAATACACATTAAATCTTTAAAATTAAAAATTAAATTAAAATTAGTTACCTTAAATCTTTCTGCTTTGCTCAGGTAGAAAAGGTGCTGATACACAAGGCCAGGATCTTTCCCAACTAGGTAATGTTCCAATGACTGGATAAAAATCAAAAAGATTTCTCCTTCGAGTTTGTTACTTAGCAGCATTGGCAATTTTTTTGGATCAGTAACTGTTAAAAGATCTGCACACGCAGCTTTATCCTTGTTGGTGTTCACTGCATTGATCATCTGCCCGAAGTCGTACGCGGTGGAGGGTTCAGAAACACGCAGCTTCTCAGGGGTCTGCAGCGGCACGCTCTGCTGAACAGCCTCCTTAGGAGTAACGTCATCGGTCACCTCTTCCGATGTAGCAAACTGTGTCTCCTCCTGTTCATCAGAGTCAACCACCTTCACAAACAAAGTGGCAACAGATTATTTTAATGTGGACATACAGATCACCTGAAGCTGTAAAAAACTGCATGTGTCCATCAATAATGTCACTACATTAAAGCTAGCGTTCTNTGATTTTCCTTACTTTGCAGCAGATGAGACAGGGCAGGCTCTCTAGGGGGGCAAACATAAATATTTCCTGCCCCACCCCTGCAGCACTCACCCCTGCCGGTAAGGCAGTCAGCTGCTCCGGGAACAATGCGATCACTGCCCAGAGTTCCTCAGAACACTCTCCAGGTCCCTTTGTTTGTCCCAACTCAGGGCTTAACCAGCACTACACCCAGCTTACACCAGTTACATAAAATCCCATGAACTCGTGACAGTGTGAAGTGTTTCAATGGAACAAACTGTTTCTGGGTTAATAACGGCACTTTCCTTAATACCACCGTTTGGAAATTGCGTTATCAAATCACAGCATCACTGTGCAGATGGGTAACTATGTATTTTAACTATTTATTTTAAAATGAAAAGGGAAAAGCAAACCATTCTTAAAGGACCAGCAAAGCTACAATCCAAAAATATCAGATGACTGCGAAAATCCTTTCATCGCTTAATTCTATCGAGAACTCCGCACAGCTAACATTTTGATCCAGCACGTAACACTACATCATGTATTTCTTTTATAAAATCCTGCAGATATTTTACCCATACTCTTGCTCTTTAAGGCAGGATTTCACTCTCCAGACCCGTAACTTTCCCACCAGCATAAGAGCAGCCCGCACGCCTGCTGACAAGGGACCTTTGCCAGCACAGCCCCACGGGCTCCCCGAGGAGTTTAGTGCCATCGAAATGTACTTTTTTCTGTTTCTGCAGTGCTTTCAAATCCATTCCGAAGCAGTCCAAGCTTTACTACAGAATGTAATGAACACTGACCACATCATATGCAAGAATCCTCCAAAACGCCCTCAAAATAACAGAAAAAATACAACCCCATCCCCAAAAAGTGTA
>VZTO01015708.1:0-19414 GCA_013400615.1 Syrrhaptes paradoxus | reverse complement strand
AAAAAAAAAAAAAAAAAAAAAAAGCCACCTATGTTCTTTTATGTCCTAATTCCCTCCAGAATAGTACCTCTAACTCATCTCTAAAGATTTGGAGTAAAATTTTTTGGAGTATTGTGTTCTATATTTCAACCATCCTTAGTAGCAAGAGATACATCTTGACTTTTATATGCTTGATTAAAATGGAATGATAAATCTCAGCTTCTGATTTTCCTTACTTTGCAGCAGATGAGACAGGGCAGGCTCTCTAGGGGGGCAAACATAAATATTTCCTGCCCCACCCCTGCAGCACTCACCCCTGCCGGTAAGGCAGTCAGCTGCTCCGGGAACAATGCGATCACTGCCCAGAGTTCCTCAGAACACTCTCCAGGTCCCTTTGTTTGTCCCAACTCAGGGCTTAACCAGCACTACACCCAGCTTACACCAGTTACATAAAATCCCATGAACTCGTGACAGTGTGAAGTGTTTCAATGGAACAAACTGTTTCTGGGTTAATAACGGCACTTTCCTTAATACCACCGTTTGGAAATTGCGTTATCAAATCACAGCATCACTGTGCAGATGGGTAACTATGTATTTTAACTATTTATTTTAAAATGAAAAGGGAAAAGCAAACCATTCTTAAAGGACCAGCAAAGCTACAATCCAAAAATATCAGATGACTGCGAAAATCCTTTCATCGCTTAATTCTATCGAGAACTCCGCACAGCTAACATTTTGATCCAGCACGTAACACTACATCATGTATTTCTTTTATAAAATCCTGCAGATATTTTACCCATACTCTTGCTCTTTAAGGCAGGATTTCATTCTCCAGACCCGTAACTTTCCCACCAGCATAAGAGCAGCCCGCACGCCTGCTGACAAGGGACCTTTGCCAGCACAGCCCCACGGGCTCCCCGAGGAGTTTAGTGCCATCGAAATGTACTTTTTTCTGTTTCTGCAGTGCTTTCAAATCCATTCCGAAGCAGTCCAAGCTTTACTACAGAATGTAATGAACACTGACCACATCATATGCAAGAATCCTCCAAAACGCCCTCAAAATAACAGAAAAAATACAACCCCATCCCCAAAAAGTGTACAGCTAAGAAGTGTAAAACAAACAAAAAAAAAGCTTTAATATTTTCTCTTCAAATTTGTGCTTCTGTACTGCCTGCTTTTAAAAATGACCAGCTATACCTCTTGTATGGTTATTTTCTTCCTTTGCTTTTGTTGACCGTCAGCTACAGCGCTGCTGGCAAGGTTCAGCAGTCGGGTCACCTCCTCTAGTTCCTTTTTTGCTTCAAGAATATTTGGATCTATTAGAAGTACACTCTTGAAATCATTAACACTGGCTTCATAATTCTGCAAGTAGAAGGAAAAATATTTTTTCGTAAGCATACCACTAGAAAAATAAACTTGAACTACCACAGTGTCCTTTACAACTCAGAAAAATAACAAGTCCAGGATCTTGACATTGAGTGGACAAAAATAATCCAATTACAGACAGTGTAATTTCATTAGGGGGAAAAAAGGAAACTGAAGATGAGTTTAAGTTAATATTTTGTGAGTAAATATTTCCGTATTAAATATGTAATATAAATTTTTTTTTTCTGGAAACACATGCCCTGTATTAGAGAACAGAGTATTGAAGATTGCTGCTTGCTTACAGAGTAACACTTCCTCAAGATTAATATACTTGCTTTGCAATAAAAGATAGTTAAATTAAGGTCAGATTAAAAATATACCTAATCCTCCCAGGCTTCAGTCCAACAGATTGTCTCATAGTTTGAGAGGGGAAATTTTTGGTTGTCCTTGAGAAGATTGGGATTACATTATGAACTCTGGGATAAACAACAAGATTAGAAGGACAAACACGGTGACAGAGTGGCACTAGGACACAGTTTCCTCAATAATCAGTCTTGTCACTTGTTTAATGTTTTTATTTCAAATTTTGACATTAGGAATTATGATTTTTTTAGAGTAAATTTTCTGGTGAGGTGAAATTAATAGCAGTGATTCTGAGGAAGACTGAAGTATCACGCAGAAAAATCAAGACATCTTGAGGGCTGGAGTATGAAAAATAATGATAAAATCTATCAGTAAAGAGTAAAAGACCATGCGTAACTTCTTTGTATGAGGGACCTAATATTTCTTCTGTTACCAAGCAGTATCATAAGGTTACAAGTAACTCATACTGACGACCAGTATTGAAGGTGCAGAGACTCTGCAGTAAGTCTGTAAGTGAACTGAGTGCTGTACAATGGCAGAAGAGTAAGAAAAATAAAATTATTTCGGCTTAGCAAATGAATGCAGAAAGGTGGCAGATCGCTTCCATCAGAAAACAGCTCCTAATGAAGCCAAACCGCTTGAATTACAGACATAAAGATTCACAACTGCAGAGGAAAGAGATTCTGGAACAGAGCTCTGAAAAAGACGCTAAGGGTCACCAACAACCAGCCCTCCTGGATTTTCAACTGCAGCCTTCCAGCTTCCTCTACAAAAATAACACAAGATGCTTGTACCCAAAGCAAGAGACTGGACTATTGGCTGCAAGAGATGCGGGATAGGGTCCAAATTCATCACACAAGCACAGTTTTTTCCTCATCTTCCCTTAACTACAGATCTACCCTCATTTACTACATTAAATTCCACGGCAGCTTCTGTGGTTAAATATCTGGATATTTATATACAAATAAAACTCCCCAGCTTCGTTAGGTCTTTGCCAAACGACATGCTTTTAGCTCTTAAAATCTTTCATTGCAGAGTCATTTGTCAACCTCAAATCATTTGTGTTGCTTTCTCTGGTTTTACGAATCACTCACATCCCTGGAATCAGCAAAAATTAAGACATTAAATCCAATCACAACAAAACATTCTGGGAGTCCCCAGCTCAGACTATTCTGAAGGAATCCATGAACAGTATGTTTCAAGTTGTATCTTCAATAACACAAAAAAGCAATTTTTTTCTAGGATATTCAAAAAAGCAGAAGTTATTTCTCTAATTCTCAACATTCCTCACTAGTGTGTAATTCCCTGTTTTTTGACTGGTAGAATCACTGTATACCTTTGTTTGTATTTTTTACTGATTTTTTATCAACTTCAACAACACAAGGTTACGGATTACTAACATCAGGTAGCTTGGTACAGTTACAGAAAAGATTTTACACAAAATGAAGACTTTCCACCTTCTTTGAAAAGTAGTCAAAGGAAACTTTCAAAGTTTCATACCTGCTGTAACAGAGGAACACATTCATCATGAAAAAAGTTTTTTCTTAAGGCATCAAACATAATGGGGGTCTGAGGCAAGTATTCATCTGATAGACACTGGTGGAACTTGGTGGAGGCTTAGAGTGATTACCTCCACTTACAAAGAGCAACACGGGAGAAAGCACTTCAAGATGGCTTGTTTAAAGATACTTGTAAAATTTAATAAAAAGTAGATGATGATAGCTGCCATCACGACCCAAACAAAGCAAAAAGCTGACCATTCAATACCAGGTCAGAGCTGGCAGGTAGGGTAAGGAGAGCTATGAAAGAATGATGAAGAGTAGAGGCTAATTAACATCACTGGAGGGGAACCAACAGAAGGATGGACAAAAGGAACGACAGGGCTCAAGTGATGAACACGAGAGTTGCATTCACATTCAGGATGGATATGAGCAATCTGTCTGCAGATCAGGTAAAAAGATACTTGAAAAACTGTGTGTAAAATGAACAAAGTACAGACACCACCACGGTGTCGATGGAAAATAAAAAGGTTGAGTCCCCACACTGTCCAAAGAGTGAGAAAGTAGATTACCGACAAAGGTTAGCAATGTGTTTGGAGAAGGAAGATACTCTGGTTTAATATGACAAGCACTTAAAGATGAGCAGATGCCAAAAGATAGTGTGAGGTTTGAAGACAGACTTGGAGAGAATCCACTTGTCATCAGCAAAGATACAGTAAACACCCTGACAGAAACAACAGACTGGGATACCCAGAAGAATATTAGAACAGAGTTAAAACTTGCTTAACCAATCTCCAGTCAAACCTCATTTATTCTAATATTCTTATATTTTCTCAAATTATTAGAAGTCAACATGCAGGTTTTTATGTTGCAAAAATATTTAATATGTAATGTAAGCCTAATGCTCCACAAAGTAATAAATCATCAGCATTGCATACTTTGTATTCACACATGGACTGCAGCTACCTGATTGCCTCTGAAGAGGATAAGTTTAGAAGTGCTTTAATACCTGCCATGTTCTTTGTCCTCACCTGTAATCCTTTGTATGCTAGTGCTCTTCTATAAAAAGCTTTAATATTAGAATCTTCTATCTGAAGAACATGATCACAATCCTGCTTAGCCTCTTCATATTTACACAGTTTCAAGTAACAGAGAGCTCTGACACGGAAAAACAGAACACACTGCAATGTAAGTAAATTCTAGTGCTGTAGTGCCAACAGTATCTGACTCGCAAATGTTAATTACAATACTTCACACTATTCAGTCTTCATGTGGTATTTTTTAAAGTACATCAACACCAGTAAGTATTAATAACATCACTGGATGGATTTAGAGAGGGCCAGTTCCTGCAATAAAAGTAAAAATTCAAGTATGATAATGCTTGAAGTTAGGCAGATATATTTTAGAAGTAGAGCCTCTGTTAGTATAACATGATAGTATAGCAGTGGATATAGTATGGATTTCATACAGCCATTCTGGGTAGAAAGATGCTCTAGGTTAAATAAGCAATGCTGCTTTCTGCACCTAATTATTACTTGGAAGTCTCTTATTCAAGTACTGGCCTAATCAAATCCTTCTTAGTTTCTGAAAGCTGATAAGATTACAGCATAAAGAATTCTGCTGCAGAATTAGGTCAACCGTTAAAATAATGCTGTTGTATGACTCTGTTCCTACTTTCATTTTTTCAAAATGTAATTTTTCTCTAAACAATTACTCATCATATTTGAGATACTGCTACTGCACTTTAGTTTTTAATTAAAATCATACCAGTATTCTCAAAAAATGCTATGCTAACTATAACTTTTTACTACTGCTTACTCTATTTTAAGAGATAGATCAGTGACATTAATACTTGCTTCCCTTGGAAAATAATGCAGTTTAACAAAGAATCAAATTTTGTTATTAAAAACACTCACTAAGTGGAAAAAAATCCTTTTTTTTTAAATTTTACAGCAGTAACTGAAGTAATGCAAAATCTCTATTGCAGTGAGAAAATATAACTATTGTTATCCCACAGAGCGGGGTTAGATTTTGGATGTTTACCTGTTAGTGTAGATCGTACATTCCTCAGTATTTAACTTCATGCATTCACTGTATTTATTTACAGCTTCTTCATATTTACCCCTTTTTACAAAATCATTCCCTTCATTCTTCAATTTCTTGAACTTCTCCTCAGCTTTCTCACCTACATTACAAAAGGATCACAGTGTTACATAAGAAGGTCAGTTCTTTACGGGGAGATGAATACTCTACCCAGACTAAGATAAATGCCTGGCATCCTGAGCATCTTTACTGGTCTGCAATTGCCATTGCTGTCCCAGATCTCCCTGCTGCTCCACGAAAGGCACAAACTACCATAAATACATCTGGCACAACACTTCCCCATGCACTAGGACAACTATTTTGCTGAAAATAATGGGAATGCAGCAGACAGCTCTACACTTTCATCTCCTTCTGTCTACCCCATCTGTGTGCTAGAGAGGGAATATGTATCTCTAGATCTATAGACATCTGCCCAGAGAAGCTGTGGATGCCCCATCCCTGGAGGGGTTCAAGGCCAGGCTGGATGAGGCTTTGGGCAACCTGGGCTAGTGGAGGGTGTCCCTGCCCATGGCAGGGGGGTTGGAACTTGATGATCTTTAAGGTCCCTTCCAACCCAAACCATTCTATGATTCTATAACCTCCACTGAGATGCCAGTTTTATTTACAATGGTGGAGATGTAATCAGCAGGATTAAAAGCCTCCTAGAGCTCCACCGTCACATCAAGGCAGCCACAATTTGATCTCTCATTCTTTCTGCAACCAACTGTCACAACTACTGTGCTAAACTGACAATGACAAAGAAATAATCAGATCAGGAGGGTTTGCTGATACATCAGTAATATTCTGTTCATAGCTTTTTATAAAAGATGCTTTGAGGAACCTGAAAACACCTAACTATACTTTTTTTTGTTAATATTGTGTTCTTCCATAATCGTCTTTCACTCCAAACTCCACATCGTTTGTCGCATATCCTTCTGGGTTTGACTACAATGTATAGCTACACAAGGTATACAAGGTTATATGGATCCACACTTACTACTTGAAAGGTTTAGGTTGAATAGGTTGGCTATACAATGAAATACAAAACCCAGCAAGTTGTATTCCATAATAACTGAAGCTAAGTATTTACATTTAATAGCAACAATTTTGCAGAATAGCTGTCTTCTACTTAATTTTAAAAATCTAAACCTTAAGAGTGACAGATCAGTAATTACATGCACTGACAACAACTGTAATGAAAATACTTAAGTCCCTGAACATTTTAAAAGGTTGAGTAAAATTTTTATCAATTTAATTGAGCTTAAATTATATACCAACATGCCTCATCTTTCTTAAATTAAAACAATCTTCTGCAGCACCCCTGCAGGTTCGTATGCACTGTTATTCAAATCATATGTAAATTATACTATTACAAGTTTCTAAAACCACGTCTTATTCTTGAGAAACTTGTCAAATTCTCATAAACTCATGTATTGTAAGTTGTCTGTTGTTTTACATCAGGTACAAATAAATTCAATGCCATCTAAAAGATTGTCTTTAAAGTAATTAAATCTCTAGTGCCCAAGAGTGCAGATTATTTGAGGAGGTTTTACTGCAGTAACACATTATGGACAGATAACCCTATTGCTGCTGCGTATTTGGCCAGCAACCCAGTGATGCACTGCAGCCTCCCCCTGTGCTAATCAAGGGGAGATCACCTTCAGCATTACTTTTCTTTATATTGAAATCAACTCAAAGGGGAACCAGTGAATAGTCAAGTAAGAGTAAAAAATGATACAGTTAAGTCCTTTGCAAAAATAATGTCTAATGTCAATAAAAACTGAATCAGAAAGGTTCCTTCACCTGATTTACTGGAGGAGAAAAATGGAAACTGCAAAGATGAGGAAAAAAAATCAAGAGGAAGAAAGTGTCCTAAAGGAGTTAAGCACTCAGTGCTTATGTGTAAACAAGCCCAGACCCAACATCTTTGAAAGGTGACTACTAAATGGCCACTGTCAAAGTTAGACTCCATTGTAAAAAAAAAAAAAAAAAAAATTACGAGTGTTCTTCTACAGCCCATTTCACTAACTACTGGCCACCTACAAGTCCACCCTTTCTGTTCTGAAGAGCTGAGTAATGCTTTCATGAACAACTACATGGCAGCTACAAATTATGCAGCTGATTATGTTACTGAGACTGGGTGTTTGGGTGGTTTTTTGGGGGGAAAACTGTGTTAACTGTAGTACGATGTCAGGGAAACCACTCTGTAATAGGACTCAATATACTGCTGATAAGTATGTCTGCTGTAGTTCCTTTTATTTTATGTAACTTCAGAAATTACATGCTGCAAACTACATCGTTTGGCCTAAAAAAAAAATACCGTTAGTCCCTGGTTCCATAAAACACACTAAAGCAAATCATGTAAATGGCTTTTCACAAAGATCTCTGATATATATTCTCTAAAGCAGTTTCTTTGACATTATTAAAATATACTCAATTTTTCAATTAAAACTATTTTCTTTTTTGTATATATATTCACATCAGCTATACATACGACTCATGTGCAACTGTTCCTCTCTGTTGACATCTGTAGCACTTCTTGGCTTATTCTCTGCGGGTAAGTTTCCTCCATCCCACCTGTGTAGCTGAGCAGCAACTGGGACAACTGGAATTGGTGGCAGTTTCTCCCTCCAATTGGGACCATCCTGATCTATTAAAGTCTTTGTTATTCTGAAAGAGAAAAGCCCCACTAACATGACTTTTCATATATTTAACTCGTGTTTTAATAACTTACACCCAAATTAAATAATGCAATGTTCCAATTTTTCAAAAACCAACCAAAACACTATCCTTGAGACTAATTTTTTAAAAAGACTGTCACAGCAGTCAACTGTGCAGGTACTGCACTCATTCAAGATTTAGACTTTTTCCCCTTTTTAGTGTATTTCTGATAGCATTTAGAAGAAGCTGACTTCAGCACGATCTGTGAATATTTAAGCAAATGACTGATTTAGCTCTAAATGATTGATAAGGTCTAAATGCTCTCTACCATATGCAATAACAAAATAGGAAAAAAAATGGATGTACTTATTTTGTTTCTTTTTCTCAGAAGTTCGTAGATGTTATTGATAATAAGTGTAAATCACAACATCCTCAAGACAAAATGTAGTACCTAAATTTGCCAAAGTCAAATTAAACCTCTTCCACAACAATTCTCTAAATAATCAGTGCAAGTCACAAAGTAGGTATTTAAGTGGCATTTTATAGAACAGTCAGAAATTCATCTATCATTCTTTATCTCCATTTAAAAATGCAAAGAAAATACATTAAACCAACACACATACACATGCACACATATCTATGTTATTGGTGAACTGTTGTCATATATGAGATGTTCAATCCAAAATCCATTTAAGTGGGAGCTTCCCACTGTGATGTTTTGGAGAAAGACCTAAGTCAACATAACAAGTAAAAACAAAAAGACTTTATGGTTCCATTAAAATTTGTGTAGTGCTTTTTAAAGACAAACAAACTAACATTTAGCAATTATGAGCATGAGAAGAACAGCAAGATGAATGTCTTCTAATCTCAAAATGAGCTTAAGAGTCAAGTTCAATAGGTGGTAAGGCTAATATCTACTTGAACAAAGGAAAACTCTGAACTGAGTAGTAAAGCAAGTCACATTGATTCTATAGCCAATAAACCTGAAATTTTTATACTAGGTGCATTTCTAACACAGGTGTAAAAAACATACTACACGAATACACATTAAAAAAAAAACCTGAGAACCTTCAATGAGTCACGAAGAAATGAAACAGAATGAGCACAAATTTCCCAATCAAGTTTTCCTACTTAGTTTTGTTTTTTTAAAATATTTGAATAACAACTTAAAAAAAAGCACCTCAGTATAATACTATGGCAACAGAGTCACAACACTCAGGACCAAATTCTTTTCCCAACAGGGTCTGATTAAAAAAAAAACAATAAAAGAAGTAGCACCTCTCAAATCTTCTTTATTGTAAAACCAAAATTAGCAAAGTAATTTAAAGCACGATATAGGCTAAAAAGGCTGTTTGTAAAGTTATAGAATGTGTGATTTTATGTATTACATAATGCTGCATGAAATATACTATTTTGTATATTTTTTAATTGAAAGTAAGTTCATACATAGAATATCATATTTCATAGGATTATCTAGTTACTTTATTTATTTTCTAAGTGAACAAAAATAATATTTTTCTGTGTGTTAGCTGCATATGCCCTTCCAGGGGCTCTCCTCTGCCTGTATCATTACAACGCAGTATCTGACACAACATACCAACAAAGCAGCTTGTCCAAGTTCCATTTTGCTCTAATTTTACTAAAACTTTAGGTTTTTTAATGATGGTCTGAATTCAATTGTGAAGAAAAATGTGGCATATCATCATGAATTAAACAGCCCTACGATTTACCCAGGTTATTTTATTAGAGAACAAAACTGTACGCTTCATATTAAAAAGTCAACTCACTACCTTTATGTATTTCCCATAGAAAGTAACAGAATAATTCGACAGCAAACCACAGTCCCATTGACCTCCTGTTTAATTTTTCTCCATTTATCATAACGGGCTTAAAAAGTTGTACAAAAAATCTGATCTAATTTATCAAAACCAACAGAAAGAATCCTCCAGTCTTTGATGATAGACTGGCTTCTTGTAATAATCTAGGAACAGTCTTTTGCACAAATGCATAACTGTGTGCCATGTTTTGTTTAAAAAGCACAGATATCTCATGAAACCACTGGGACAAACACGCTCATTCCCCACCACCAACACCCTAACTTGACCCAACAACCCTGCAGTTTGCAGTTTATCACAAATTTATTTGTACAGTCCAATAATCCTATGGGACTTTCTCATAAAAGCTCGCAAGCCATCTAATGCCATTTGCTAACTGATATTAAAGGATTTGAGACAACGGGAATGAAACTTCAATTTAGTAAATAGAAATGCACAAACGTATTGCCCGCATTGGAGCTTCTGTGTGTATAACAATGAAAAGCAAATAATAAAACACTCAAGAGGAAAATAAAATACACAAAGTAGGAAATTCGGGGATGTTCACAAAGCTAGGAAAATGCCAATAATTGAAAGCATGCTAGAAATGCATTTTCCTGCGACTTGGCACACACCATTAACATAAAAAAAAAAAGATTTCTGGAAGGCCTCCTTAGTTAGATAAGTACAGAAGACAAGCCTTAACACAATTTATCAAACCCTCCCTCAGATACAAGTAGGATGATCCTTTTTTTCCTGTTAGCTTCCTACAGCATCACCATCCAATTGCCCACAGGAACTTAAAAACAAAGAAATTCTGCAATAAAAGCAGGTTGTTAAGACCTGATATTCCTAACATAAAAAAAAATTAATTACATTTTGGGGTTGTCCCTTTAAGTTAAAAGGCACTAGGGTAACTACCACTTTTTGTTACAATTAGTTTTGAAAAAGGTCTGTTACTTTGGAAATAAAAATTAATACTTTGATAAGCAATTTCAGTTTAAATCATAAACAAAAATATTAAAAATTAAATTATAGTAAAAGTTCAATTACGCAGGACATCTGTGCTTTAGAACCTAAGAATTTGCAAGCAAAAATGAATTACCAGCAGAAGAGAAGAAGGAAGAAGCAGCTGAAATAACAGGTTGCCAGGGAGGAAAGAATAATGAGCAGTGAAGCTAAAAACAGAAGGAAGGCCTAGAGAGGAGAAAAGGAAGAGTGTTAAGGGAAAAAAAAGGAAATAATAAGGTTTTTACTAAGTAAGTTACAAGTCAAGGGGAAATACGAAAATAGTATCTGCAGATAAAATAAGAAGATTTAAAAAAAGTATAAAAATCACACAGATACCAGGACAAGCAGTTATCCCACCAATTCAGGTGCTCTATTTTCAGAGTAGACACAGGACATCAGTACCAATTTGTTGTGTTATCAAAAATAAGACTTCTAAGAGGAGAAAATAAAGTGTCACGATCTTCTTCGGTGACCTCTGGTCAGATACGCAGAATTTAAAGATATTATGGACTTCTTAATGAAGTAATAATGTAAGTGTTCATGGCCTTGCCTTAAAAAGGAAAAAAGGTACTAGATCCCACTGCTAAAAGGCGCATGAATGTGGGTTCCTGCTCAATGATTAACGGCTGTTCTACATTCATAATTTTTTTTTTGTCCATTAAAGAAAAAAGGAAAGAAAAGGGAATGGAAATTCGTATTGTTCATGCACTGAAGTACTATATGTTAATGAGAAAACAATCGCAATAGTGTATATACACTAATTTTACACTATTAGAATAGAGAAATTGAAACAACTCTCTTGGCAGCTAGAATTAATGTTGGAAGTATTAACACTTAAAAATAATACTCAATTACATGTTTTACACCTCTAGGCTTTGCAGCCAACCATTTATTAACCTACTTCAGTGTCTACACAACTGCAGCATACTGAAGGATTCACACTTAACAAGACCAAGTGCAAGGTCCTGCACATGGGCTGGGACAATCCCAAGCACAAACACAGGCTGGAAGAAGAACAGACTGAGCGAAGCCCTGAGGAGAAGGACTTGGGGGTGTTGGCTGATGAGAAGCTGAACACGAGCTGGCAATGTGTGCTTGCAGCCCAGAAAGCCAACAGTGTCCTGGGCTGCATCAAAAGAAGCATTAGCAGCAGGTTGAGGGAGGTGATTGTCTCCCTCTACTCTGCTCTTGTGAGACCCCACCTGGAGTAAGCACTGTGTCCAGCTCTGGAGTCCTCAGCACAGGAAAGACATGGACCTGTTGGAACAAGTCCAGAGGAGGGCCACGAAGATGGTCAGAGGGCTGGAGCACCTCCCACACGAGGACAGAGAGTTGGGGCTGTTTAAATTAGAGAAGGCTCCAGGGAGACCCTAGAGCAGCCTTCCAATAGGTAAAGGGGGCTACAGGAGAGATGAGGAGGCACTCTTCATCAGGGAGCATAGTGACAGGACAAGGAGTAACGGTTTGAAGGGTAGATTTAGGTTAGATACTAGGGGTTAGATACTAGGAAAAAATTCTCTACTGTGAAAATGGGGGGGCACTGGCACAGGTTGCCCAGAGAAGCTGTGGATGCCCCATCCCTGGAGGGGTTCAAGGCCAGGCTGGATGAGGCTTTGAGCAACCTGGGCTAGTGGAGGGTGTCCCTGCCCATGGCAGGGGGGTTGGAACTGGATGATCTTTAAGGTCCTTTCCAACCCAAACCATTCTGTGATTCTATGATGATGAACATATATCTCCAACTGCCACAGAAAGAGTGCTAGTATCAAGAAATGTCAGAGAAAAGGTATGGACCTTAAAGTATTACTTTACACGGTATCAAATAAAAGTTAGGAAAGAAAACAAGTTGAAGTACCAGTAAAAAAAAGCCTTTCAAATATTACACTTTTAAAACAGAAAATGACCTCCTGCTGGTGGAGGAAAACTGTAAAGCTATGGAGTAAAAACTACATGAAACAGCCAGCCCTCTAGTTGTAGCACACTAGTTGTAACAACCCTGCCTCTGAGCAACACAGAACAGAGGGAGAGTATAAAACAAAATTCAATTCTATTTTTCTATTTGGACTGATATGAATAGAAAATTTTTAAGTGCAGTTACCTATTAACACTATCATTTGCTGCTTGGATGCTGCTGTCTATTTGTAGAACTGTTTTATAATCAATATATGCCTGTCGATACCGCTCCATAGACTCATTTGCCATTGCTCGTCGTAGAAGAGGCTTGAGGGAAAATGGCTGAAGCTCCAGAGCTCTGGAGAAAAAGAAAGCAAAATGCAGGATTGAAATGGAATAAGTGAAATAATATCAATAAAATTATTTTATGATATCTACAATTATATGTAACAACCAAGGAAAATGGGATTGAGTGGTTTCTATTAATACCTTAAATGATATGCAGTTACTAAATTGTTAGCGCTTTTACAATAACTTACTCTACTCAAATTCCTGTCTTCCATCTGGAAAACTACTTTCATCACCAAGAAAAGATTAATGTAGTGGCAGCTGTTTAAGAGCAAAAGCTATTTTTCTTAAGTCATGCCTAGGTCTATGGAGATTTCAAGTATATGATGCTTGTGCTCACATGATTTTCAGTTCTTCCTTACATGTAAGTACGCACATAAAAAACTACATTTGGTAAGAAATGAATACACTTTTTTTTTTTGACTTTTAGGTTTTTGCTTGTCTTTTGTCTGTTTACTCTTCTGATTGTGTGCATGGTTGACACTGAGCTCAACCCCTGACACTGTGCAATCAGAACTCCTTCGATCACCACTCACTTTTCCAGCAATATGAAGCAGCAGTTCACAAAGGCTTCATTTATTAAAGGCTACCTTTATAAATCAATGATTCTTCTAAAGAGAACAACAAATGTTGAAATACTGAAACTAAGATGAGTCTAGCCAATTAGATTTCATGGAATTATAAAGTAATTCAGGCTGAGAGGACACTAGTCCAATCTTGTACTACAGGCAGGGTCAGCTCTGAGATCAGAAAAGGCTGCTCAGGGCTTTATCCAGTGGGGCCTTGAAAACCTCCAAGGGAATCTCTGTGCAACATCTCTGGGCAACCTGCTGCAATGACCCCCACTGTGACTTTTACTGGGGAAGCTGAGAACTGGCACAGCTATCATAGATTTTGTCTAACAAGCACTGAGGACAAGGGGATAATCACTTCCTTCAATCCACTGGCTGCGCTCCTGTTTATAAGCCCAGGAGGCTTTTGGCCTTCTTTGCTGTAAATTGGCTTTGCACCATTACTCCTCCTAAAGCTAAAGAAACAATGACTTCTAGAATAAAGATTTCCAGTTTCCATTTAGTATTTCCAACATTCCATTTCTCTTTATATTGCTGAATGCATTTGAAAAATACAACAGTGTACATCATCATATCCCCTATAAAACATCTGAAAAAGTGCTTGACATTCTGTAACTTAAAAGAATATCTATGGAATTTCAGGTTCCTAACATCAAGAAACAAACAATGACAAGTGAGTCTAGGGCAAGATGACCCTGCTTGAAGGATAGCATCACCGGGAGTGTAAAACTACATTTCCAGGGTAGAATGCAAAGATAATACAGCCAGGGAGTAAACCACAGCACAGTACTAAATAAATTAACATTAGTGCATAGGAGCCCTATTTCACTCTCTGTAACAAGAATCAACGTCACTCTAAATCAGAGTCTTGAGACAGAGAGATCCAACAGAGGTATTCTGATACCCTTCTAAGCCCTAAGTAGCTAAAACTTAACGAAAGATAAATGTTCAAGACTTATTTTCGTATTGCAAACATAAGCACTACACCATTTTTTATTTTGAAATCAAGTAACTTATTCTTAGATCATCCTTTATGTTGTGTTGCCTAGAGAAGACTTCATTGACACGGGCTAATTCACGTGTGTTTGCAGTTTTGCAGTTCTGCTTCCCAGTCTCTAAATTATTTCTATCGCTGTTGTGTTCCCTAAGCATCACAGGTCCTTGTGTATCCAGAAAATTAAGCAGTAAGAAAATGAGCTTCCAATTAGTAAGAATACAAAACCCAAAACCTTTTTATTACTGATTTCAACTGAAATCTTACACACTTCAAACCTCCTGAATAAAGTACAACGTGTTGTTTTATCAGCCAGCTGCCTAGGGTCCTGCACCTTTTTCGACAAACTGTTGTTAACAAGTCAATTTTTTCCAGATGGCATTTTCAGAAAAAAATTCTGTCACGCAGAACATATACAGTAAGTCAAATACTTAGTTTAAAAAGGTACATGAATATTTTACTTTTAGTAAAAGTAAAGTAAGCACTTTAGGTTTTTTTAACAGTTGAGTTGTGCTGTAAAAAACCTCAACTGATCAATTAATGTGATTCCTAATTGTCTTGGGATCCTTTTTTTCACCTTAAGCCTCAGTCTTACTAACCCTAGATATGAAAATATAAAAAGACATCTAGAAATACAGTACTAATTTAGTGGAAGGCAGTGTTTCCAAGTTATTGAAGGTGTCTGATCTCCTCTAACTCCTGTATCCTTAAAAGCCACCATAAGCAGAAAGGATTTTAGCTCAATTCCTGAACAGCTATAATTACTGTTTATAACTATGCCAAGTATATATTAAAAAAACCCCAAACAACAAACATAGAGAACACAGATCTATGATTCTATAACACACATATAAACCATAGACATGCTTGAAAGCAATTTCTAACACTGTGATAAGCATCTGGCTTAACAAAGCTTTTACATACAAGTTACTACAGAGCATCACTCAAATAAACCTGCTTTTATACTAAAATTTGTAACCCTGCTATTTCTGTGTACACAAGAAGGCTAATAACTGCCCTCATGCAGTAAGTTAAAAGTTACTCCTTTTCTAGGCTCCCTGTGATTGTTTACGTAACTGACAAAGATATCTGCCATTTAGACAGGGAATCAGAGGTTAATGAAGATTGTTCTAAGTCAAACCGCAATAACAACATATCAGTTATAATGTTTAATCATCATCAGGAATGTTGCTGCTCTACATGGGAGGCTGCAATTTACCTGTTACAATCCTGAATGCAGTCACTGCAGTTGCCTTCTTTGAGGTAACACGCTGCTCTGTTTGAGTACAAGATACCCAAATCATCTGGACTTTGTTCTCCTGCAAGGAATTACAAGTAAAATCAAGACCATTACTAAAATGACAGTTGAGAATGAAAGACTTGCATACTGCAAGTTGCACTGCAGTGATGCAGTTTGCTGACAATGCAAAGCTGTAAGGAGCTTTATCATGTCACCTAGAATACGTAATTATTCAAACACATAAATAAAAGCAAATAGCTCTACCTCAAGGAAGTTAAAAGATTATTTCACCCATCTTCCTATAGTTTGTATCATGTTAATTATCCTCCACCGACAATAACAAAGATTTTACAGCACAGCAACTTCTGCCAAAACTCCAGGGATAGGCTAGGTTAGCTCTTTTTTAGTTCCTTTAACTAATCCAAACAATAATCCTAGATTTAAGTACGAGGTTTCACACTCACCTAGACCAATGACATATTCAATTGCTTCCGAGTATTTGAGCACAGCTTCTCCAAACTGTCCACTCTTAAATAACTCGTTCCCTTCACTTTTTAGTTTTGCTGCAGGAGGAGGAAGCGAAGTAGAAATGCCAGCACCAGCCGGCTGAGACCCTGCTCCGTCCGATCCGGAGATCTCAGCGCCAGGGCTTTCCCTCTTTCGGTCACTCTGTAAGTAGCCATTAACTTCACCTTCATGCTCTGACAAATGCTTTTGCGGGTTTTTCTCTGATATGCCTTTTTTTAATCCGCTCTCAGGGGATTCCTTCTCCTTCTGCGTCTCCCTGTCGCCCGCCTTACCGCCGCCTCCTTTGCCGTGAGACTTCTTCTGCGCGTTCCCCATCCCCGCCTCCTCTCCCCCGGCTCGCTCGCCAGTTTCTGCAAGGAAGTCAATGAGCTGAGTTCGAGGTTGCATCATCAGAAGAAACTATCGTCCTGGCACAGGAGGGGTGTCCAGACAAGTGACACGGTACCTCCAGTCCCTCCTCGTGTTAGGAAGATGTATGTGCCTCAGAAAACACTTGAGAGAACACAGAATTCCTTCCTACAGCTGACTTACACTTACTGCTGAGAACATATGACGATGACATCCGATTTCTCCTTGCTGGGCACATTGGGAACCCCTGTTCTGGGGCGTCCGAATGGTAGAGTTCACCTTGACATTAACTCTTTAAGTACTGGCTCTTACAATACTAATTCCTGGCTTTTCCGTGACCAAATCAAAACTCTCGCACGTTACAATTAGAGCACACAGCTAACGAGCAAGTTGCGCTGCACACTGCAAAACCCCTCCTCAAATACAACCCTGAATAGGAGGGATAAAAGCTCACAGATCATTCTCAAAAAGGTTTCATTTAAACATAACGTTAAAAAGCCCTTATAGAGTTCAGTTCATTCAATTTTCACTACTATTATTAATTTAATTAGGAAAAAATAATACAATAAGGCTTTCGGATATTAACATATATAATTTCCTTATTCACCTGAATTCCTAACAGATTACCACCACGGTATTCAAATACAGATTTCAGCAGAAAGCCTGACTCAAACAGGCAAAATTTAGTCTCCAAACAGGCAAAATTTTTTGCAAGCAAATATGGATGAATGGTGTGTATAAACATTACAATATCAAAGCCAATGATTTTTTCCTCAGGTTAAAATTAAATAGGAAATCACATGACATTACCTTTATCTCCTCTGCTTCTTTCACATTCTTCTGTATTTTCCTCTCTTTCTTCACCATCGCCTGAATCCTCTATATCTTGAATAAGTATTCTTTTTCCTTTGCGTTGAGTGTCAGATACAGGCTCTAAGCCTTTCAGTTTCTTTTCAATCTCTAGCAGATTCTTCTGCAATACAGAAAAAAAACAGCAAAGCTTTTTTTATAGGTATATAAACTGTAATTTATATACAGAAAGTATATTCTGTCAAATAATCCACATAAGATCCTGAAGAACTATTGAGATGTTACTAGTATAAAAACAGAGAAATATGACTTTTATAAGTGTCAGTATGAAACCCAAGATTAATACTAAATTTCTGTCTCTTAAATGCAGAAGCTCTCGTATAAATAATTACTTTTCTTGAATGAACTGCTTAAGCAAAAAAAAATTAAATTAAAATTAAAAAATAGACTCATATTTAAATCAATCAATATAAACTGTACTCACTTTATACTACAACTGCATACAACCTCTTTCTAGTCATATTCAACTCATTTATCCTTACCTTAGCTGTAGCATTTTCTGGTTCATAACATAATACTTTGTTCAGATCCTCTATAGCTGTCTGGTAGTTCTGCAGATGATTGTGTACAGTGGCACGGCGCATCAGAGCTAGAAATAAACAATTCATTATTTATGTATTTGAAGCATAAAGCAGATAAAAGTACACTATATTTTCTAGACATATTAAATGTAAACCAGTTTTTAAAATTCTGTGTTTACTTCATAATGCCTGTATTAGTAATAACTGTTCTCTTGATCATTTTTAACGATGCAATTTCACGACACCTTTGAGATAGTGATTAATTATGAAGCATCTTTTCATGTTTTTCCAATTTTCCCCTCCTCCTATGCAAATATAGTTAGCTACATTAGAGCCCTTGCCTTCAGAAAGGATTTAATCAGCAAATCATCAACTTTAATTGTTTTCATGTCACTTTTAAGGTAATTAATACTTCAGTGTGGGTATTACGGAAACAATGCTCTGCATGAATACAAGAGGGCTCATAGTCATCATATAAAAACCAAGAGTTAGCCCCACGCTACCCCATAAGAATACCCATAACAGATCAACAGGGTGGACTGCATACAACTTCCCTGACCCCGACAATACTGTTAAAATTACTTTGGGGAGCTACTCTGTTTCCTTCTTTATACTTGGACTTCATCTAAAGCTCAGTGAAGACAACTGACAACATGAATGGATACATACCATTTTATTTGATAGAAATAAAATAATACATAGAAGGGCAAGGTTATGTTAAGGTTTATGTTAAACTTCAACTTTACCTTTTATGTTGCCAGGTTCCATATCTAGTACCTTCTCACAATCCTGCAATGCACTGTCCCAGTCCTGAAGCTTGATTTCTGCCTGAGCTTTGTTATTATATGCAGCTGCCGTGGGTATTACTGATATACTCCTGAAAAAAGGGAGTATCGACCATGGTAGGCTCATAGTTAAAAAACCTGAACGTAGAAACACTTCACTATCGGAAGCTGAAAACAGTATTATAACAATATTAATACCGATATTCTAACCACAATAATGGTTAGGAACTCCATCCTGTGATACCACAGGCAACCACCCACCACTAGATTTACCATCTTCAGAGGTCTGTTGCTTGCCAGGGCTTAGACCTGAGATGGTGCAGAGAGGATGCCACGGCTCATCTGTCCCTTAAACTATTACTTCTTGCTGCCACCCACGTAGACTCAAATGAAACTGCCAAATGAAAACTTTGAGAGTATCGAGAGTAACTGCGGAGCTCTGGAGGCTCTGATGAAGAGCATGGGGGGCCACATGGGCTTCTCCTCGATCTTGCTTGTAAAAGGGAAAGACTCGGGTAGCAGTGGATTGTCCTGGTTTCAGCTG
>VZTO01015707.1:42292-64364 GCA_013400615.1 Syrrhaptes paradoxus | reverse complement strand
ATATATATATATATATCAAAAGAAGAGTTCCTGTTAACAGCCACTGTTGGAGACCGGATACTAGGAATAGACAGATCTAGCATAACACTTCCTCTGTTCCTCTGTTCCCTGTTGTTACATTAGCATTTTTAAGTGCTGTTTCTAAAACTAAGATAAACAATACTTAAATATAGAAAGTAGACCATGGAGAAACAGTTTATTCTAGGAGATGAACAAATTTCCTCAAGTTTTTGATGACTGTGTCATTTCCTGCTCAAGAATAGTTCTTTTTGGTAACTGGTTGCATTTAACCCCTTCCAAGTCGAACGCAGTTTACTAGAGCCTGTGCTCTGGTAAACTCTGTCATTATGTGGTATGTCATCAGGTCATTTTGCATAGAGAAGGAGTAGATTTATCAAATAAATTAAGTAGGAAATGTATTTTCCCTCAAGGTGTAGGACTTTAGATGTACTTTTGTTTACTTCAGATAGAAATAGTCTAAAAGTTGTGTTTCCTGTTTCAATATATGGGTCTTTCCACCACCACCATGGCTGCCCAGGTCTGTGAATAGGTCTAATAATGAAATTTCTTTTAGCTCCTCTGCAGTTAATGTCAGAGGCAAAATATTCAGTTTGTTTGCATTTTTACTATGTTGAGACACTGATAACTGAATCATGGGTGACATTGACTGTTATACATCATGATTTAGGATTCAGGTTATAGGTCAAATTGCTTCTCTTTTTTTAAAGGGAGTTTTTAAATGAAGTAACAATTAAAATCTAAGTTATTTTGTAAGACAGTGGGAATTAGGCACCGAAGTGTCTTCTGTGCCTTTGAAAACCTCTGCATAAGTTTATAAATTTGTTCACAATAGTTCCTTCTAGCCCTCTAATCTATGAATCTCTTAACCTTCCTACCATGGGAATTAAACTAATTTTCAACTCATAGATTGGTTACGCTGAGATCCACTTCATTTACTTACTGATGGGATTTATTTTTCCCTGTTTTATGCTGAAGGAAATGTAAACCACTCTCCTAATTCATGGAAGCTATTGCTGATTTTGTTTGTTTGCTGGCAGTTTTTTTGGGGGTGGATGTCCATTTCTGTATATGCTGTTTAAGACAAACAACATGGTTTAAATCAAACAGTTTATTATGTGTTTTTAATATTATTTCACAAGTAAAGAGAACATGTAATCAGCAAAAATAGAAAGTAAGCACACTGCAAGGCTGGAAGAGAAAGCTTACTTTGACTTTTCCCTCCCCAGTGATGCATGGATGAGAGGACATTATGGATTCATACATGATTGCTGTATCCCAGGAGGACTCCAAAGTGACTTTCTTCTTTTTCTATAAGACTCACTCATGAAACAACAATGTGAGACAAAGAACAGCTAATTCAGTTTTGTTCTTTTTTTCTGTACATCTCTTCTCTTGTCCTTCAAAAGTATCTTGAAAATATCAGGATTGTTCCTAGGAATTTAGGGTCCCCATGACAAACGAGCATTACTTTGTTGATTGTAGAAAACTCTTTTCCAACACTATCAGTTGGACTAAGAAGACTAATCTCCCAAAACCCTGCACTGCACATATCTTCAGCTCACCACCATTGCTGTAATACTGCAAGACACTGTCATGGAAGGCTGGATTTATCTAAAATAGAAGTGGTTGCTTATTTGGTTTCAGTTCCTCACTCTGCCTCCTGTTAACACCTTTTAGTTTGAAAATTTGTGGATCGTGAGAATAATAAATCCTGAGATGCTTGTGAGTGCACTCATTTAATGAGATTACCAGCCTCTTATTGAAAACTTCCACTTACTCAAAGTGAATCTTCACAAGTGCAAGAATCCACAATTTACAAGAATATATTTTTACTGGTGAAAGAAAAAAACTTTATTGTGTTTTGGATATCTGCTTCCCTGTAAATAAAATCCTCACTAAATCCATTTGCAGTCTTTTCACTGCTTTTAGAATTTCATTGTAAATTCCTGTGAATATTATGTGTCAAGAGCATGCTTTTGTAATATATTGGGGGACAACTGGACTGACATAAAAGAGATAGTTTTCTTTAGCACCAACAATAGTAGTGATGGAACTAAAATTTAGACTAGTCTGCATTCTGCTCTGCTTATATATATCCGGAAACATTTTTGGTCAGAGCTTTTCAGCAAGATGCTATAGGCTCAGTTCAGTTGCCTAAACACAGCTGTCTAGTGCCACCTGAGATACCTTACAATGCCCCACCTGACCTGCAGCAGGTGCAGACTTCGAGTGTAATGTTTGCTGCCTTTGCATGAATGCCTCAGATACTGTGGTTGTCTCAGTGGTACTAAATACCTGCTTGTCAGCAGCTGAAATACAGACTCTGTTCAAGGCTGTATTTAAGAATGCTCTGCCTGCATATTATCTGGGTGTTCATTTCCCATTATGGAAAAATACAGTCAATGGAGAGTGAGTCTCTGTATGCTAAAGAAGTAATCTACATTTGGTCAATTGACAAGTTCTCTGGATTCCACTAGCTGTGTTGAATAGGTCTCCATAAACTACACTAGGAACATAGACACTTAGTCCAAATGTAGACACATTTGTAGACTCAAATTCTGTTTTTTATAGCTGATTTTCACCCTATTTAATTTGAAGGAAACTAGTTATCAGTGGAGCATACTATCTGATAATTCAGAACTTCTGATATTTTCTGCTTTAAAAAAAACCCCAAAAATGGAAGACCAGGAAAAGGTTTAATTTCTTTTTCCTACCCCTCTGGCCCTTTAAAGAGAATCAAATAACATTGATAGTGGAAAGCCATGTTTCTGTAAAAAGTTGGTTGCATTCTATCAAATGCCATTGGAAGAACATAGTTTTTTGAAGGAAAGTGTCTCAGATGTTTAAGAATTTCACTGGAAAATTAAAAATTTTATAATAATTGGGAGAAGTATGTGACAACAGTATAAGAACTAGGAGTCGCAGCACTATGTTAATGTGCCTATATAGCTTCTAGGACTTGAACTCTCATGTCTGCGTGATACTGTGTTGTTCTTTATATATATATATACACTTACCTGGAGCTAGTTTGAGTAGAGATAGACAGTCATTTGTCATGAAGGCATAAAATTGGTTCACTCTAAAGGAAGATTTTCTAACAGTTTACTTTGCATCTATAGCCAAGGGCCTCTGTATGTGATTAACATTTGATTGAAATTAACTCAGTTGCCTTATGATATATAAAAAAGAACGGATTAACAGAGGACTAGTTTTGAGGTCAGTTCCTTATAGTGAGAAAACAGAGGATATGAAGTTTAACAGAAGGGAGGAAAACAGAGTAAGGTGATTTAGAGGGAAGTAAATACAAATTAAAATATTTTATCTGGCAATCAAAGTTAGGAAAAAGAGTATGCATTAATTCCCATGGAAAAGAAAATAAAATTTAGACCTGCTAGGATGTCCTCCTTCACATCATCAACTCCCTCTTTTTCCTAAGGCATTGCTACTTAAAAGAAGGTTTGTCTGAATGACAAGTTCATGCTTAAGTTCTATTAAAAATACAAATACGTATATAAAAATATATATCACTCTCAAGTTAATAAATGCTTTGGATAAAATTTGGTGGCCTAAACACAGGCATTTAGTGATATTTCAGATATTTTCTATCTCATACATTCACATGGGGCTGAACGAATATGACACAAGACCCAGTAGAGTTCAGTGCATCTCTTCTGGAGTGACAGGTGATTATGTGCAATATGAAAGCATGCTGAAAATGATGTTTATCTCTAGTTGGGCAGATGAATCACGCCTTTTAAGACAGAGATCATGTGTGAAGTCAGGAGCAAAAACTTTCACTGATTTCCGTGGAGCAAGAATTATACCCCATGGTTATGAAAGTTGCAAAATGTTAATCACCACATCCTGTCAGAGGTCCCCAAGAGTCTCATTAACAGGGACCTTTTCCTCCCTGAAACATTAGCAAGAGAAGACGTTTTGTTGACTTTTACAGAAGTTGAATCAAGATGTATGGGTCAGTCTTAAGAATATCTGCTAACTGTGAAATACATAACTTAGGCTTATTAAGATCTTTGCATACTCCAGAGAAGCATGCTGTAAACTCTGTTTGAATGATTAAATCAACCAAGTTCACCTGCAGAAAAATACAGTGACCAGTCTGTGTTTGTTCAAATTTGTTTAGATGTCTTAGGAAGTCTTCTATTTCTGTGATTTTCATGGTGGTAAAAGAGTTGCTAGTAAAATCACATTATTACTTAAGCAGAATTATCTTTTTGACCACCTAAACATTAATTTAAGTAACAAATTCATTTAAATAAAATTTTTTTGTGAAATAACAGACTTAACAATACCTACCTATGGAACATAATTGTTTTTAAGAATTGTGCAACTTTTGTAGCCTGACAGACTGGTGAAAGAAAGTCATACCACCATGTCACAATTTATTTTGCTTTGCTACAACAGGAATTTGAGCAATGTCTTTACTGACAGGAAGTGACATCTGATTCAGTCTGTCCTAGCACAGTCCAGTAGCACCCTAGTTAAAAGTTGATATGTAACACAACTTCAACGGGATTCCTAGTTACTATAAAGTGTTCTGTAGCACCAGAACTTATTCTGAAGAAAAAGATAGGAAATGTGGCATAATATTAACAATCCCGAAGTAGATTATTTGCTTCCTTCAGAAGTAAACACAAAGGCATGGCATACTAGGTTGCTAACTGGCTATGGATTTCTACTAAGGTGTTACTGTGATAATAAAATGCCAATCAGTCTTGAGAATTAATTTCAACATAGGCATTAAGAAGTCCTTAGAACCTTCTAATGTTCCTTAGAAAACAACACTGAGAAAAGTACCAAAGTAGTCTACTGCAGTAGTTAGGATGGCATCAAACAAAAGGGAAGGGTGAAAAGAGGAAACACATAAACTTTCAGCATAGAATTGTGATGCTGAGAAAAAAACTTAATCAAGACACCAAAGGACGAAGAGAGAAGAAATTCTTTAATCTTTAATTGCCTATACACCAATGATAGGAGCTTGAGTAATAAACAAGCAGAAGTGGAATTGCTTATTTATGAGCGTAAACACAACACAGTTGGTATAACAGAAACCTGAGGGGATGATTAACATGACTGGAATGTTAAAATCAACATTTATGCTTCTTTTAGGAAAAATCATTTAGGCAAAATTGTAAGGGGAGTATCACTTTTCTATCTTTTCTTGATTTATGGACAATTTGGAAAAAAAGAATGATAATCAGTGTATATGAATAAAATTGGGAAAGAATAACATCTACAAATATATGCTGCTCAGCAGTTATGCAGACAGAGTCAATTTACAAATACCAGATCACCAAATCACGCTGTAAACTGGATGACTGACTCCTTAACTACCTATAAAATTCAGGAAAAATTAACAAAACTGAAGTGGCATTCTGTAATATAGGGCACTTCATTCTTCACGGCATAAGTAGAACCCTTGGGCTACCACTGTAAAAATATCACTGGAATTTCTTATTATTATGTAAGACAATTCTCAAATGTCCTTCCAAAGAATGCCATGAAAATAAATGGGAGGGGATTCAGAGAAGTACCACAGGACTGACTAAACACAGTTGAAGACCACTGCAAAATGCAAAACTCCTGATATTAAGATTATTTATCTTACCAAATGGAAGACCAAGAATGACTCTATTATGGCTTATAGAAAAATAGGCATTAAAATATAGTGTCATAGTATACAAAGATACTTTACATTCCAATGGTCAACACTTCCTTTGGGTGCCTAAAGTACTATTTATCCGCAGTGTGTGTAAGTAGTTCCTGGAAGACCAGAGCACATATTCCTCTGCTTCCAGCAAAGTAATTGTAAATATAGATTTTGCCAACAGAAGAAAAAATGTGATCCCAGAAGTGGATCAGCTTGGAAATTACTGAGTTACTTAATGCAGTTTTAGGTTAATTTGTCACTATGACATGACAATACTGGTCATTGCTCTCTCTTTTATTTGTAGGTTTGTCTGTCTTTGTCAGAACTGTTTCTTTCATCTGACTGCTTGAATATTAGTTTATTACAATACTTTTAATGAGTGGCATTATGTATGTTATATAGTTTTCATGCTTTTCTTATATGAGGCAAATTTTTTTGCCAGCCACTGTAAATTCCATAGTGATGGAAGAGTAATGAGACAAAGTGCCAAACTGTATGAAAATCAAATTGCTGTACTTTGTGTAAAGAGCCTGTAAACTGTTACTGCTCAGAGGTTTTCATGAACTTACACCAAACGTGTCCTTAAACTGTAGAATTCAAATGCCAGAGGCTCTATTCAGGGTGAGTAAGCATTTCCAGGCTGTACTTCCATTAACACAAAAAAAAATTCTTCTAAGTAATAATACGGTTGTTACTATTTTTTCTGCTATCTTCTCTTTAAAAAGACAACTGTCAAGACATTTCTCATGAATTGTTTTTTTTTCTTTCTTCTTCTGTGTTTATAAAAGGCCACTGGCTATATGAAACAGTCATGGTAGTGAAATAGAAGTAGTTATAACTCCTGAAAGCTGCTCATGTATATTAGAAAAAAATATGAACTGTAATAAAGAATAGTTAACAACTAGACACGAAGGTTCTGTCTGGATCATCTGATAACCTAGCTACAGCCACAAGGAAATATGACTCAGCATCTGAACACATGACAGAGGCAGGAAGGTTTCTAAACTTTATTCAGTTGAATTCTACAGTGTTTTTAAGCTTGGTGCATTGTATAAATATATAAAATCCTCATCACACTTTTTTTTTTTTTTAAGTCAGTAGAACATGAATTCTGGACCCTGAAGTAACCATGTGACTCTCTTAAATTTCATCAGTATAAAATTCCTTTACTTGCTCAAATTCTTTCATTGTGGTTAACCGAGGTTCCTTTTATAGGTGTGATGTCAAACTGCACAGTACAGGAAAGCTGGTGCATCAGAAAATGAATACGTTGTTCCAGATTTCAAGGGACCTGTGTTGCATAGATGCAAAGAATGTTAAATCCTTTATGTGAGGATTATTCCTATTACCCTTGTTATTTGGGACATTCAGCACATAAAAGCCACACTTAGTAGCTTAAAAATAGACTGCAGGTCACCTTTAACTCACATCTTAGTTTAAACTGTAAGAAAATGGGCTTTTTTCTTAATATTTACATGTAGAACATTAACAGACACAGAATGATACCTACAAAAGTTTGATCACTGCTCCTAGAACAGATATATTCATAATGAAGCATTTGTCATACAAAATGGATGTAGGGTTTCTAATTAGAGCTCTATATCAAAAGGACAAAAATGTAGTGACTCTTTATCCTTGGAATAGTGCCTCTAAGTATTCGTTGTGTGCTCTACATCTGTTACATGACAGGTTGTTAATGATGTGTGTGTTCATTAAAGGTAAAGTGCTTCCTATGTGTTGTAGTCCTTAAATCTGTCTCTGAAATCCCTACTTGAGCACCCATGATATATTTTCCCAGATTAGGTACTCTGAGAGGTATAAAGAATGACTTGTAACTGTACTGTTCTCTATGCATTTTTCTATCAATGATCACTATTGTTCATTTCTTTCAAGTAATATAAGAACATTCACTGCAGAGTTATTTAACTGAAAGACAAGACAACCACCAGTTCTGATATGCATTTTTAAACATAGTCAAATACAGCCTCATTGATTTCTGTCATCTGCTTTGCTTTAACAGTCCTTAGGCACATTCATAATGTAAAAAAGCATTTTTTATTTTATTTTATGTGATACTATTTATCTGCCTAGGATAGATTTGTATTATCCTGGGAAATTAGTTGTGTGCAAAACATGAATAATCTAGCCCTTTCCTTCAACTTTCTTCTTCCATTTTCCAAATGGATTTCATTCTCACACAGTTTGTTGACTAAAGTCACTGATGACCTATTCTTTAGCTCAATCAAGGAAGTGTTCAGTAATTTTATTCTTCTTCCTTTCAATCTTGATGATTTTTCTTTCCATTAATGCTTTCTCTCTTGGCTGTTCTCACCAACCCTTTCCTCAAATGTTACCGGTTTTGGTGTCCAAGGTTTCCACTACTACTGTCATAAAACTAACCATTTACTTTGGAATTACTGTTTTTTAAAATGAAACTTCTGATAGAACTCTGAAATGTCAAAATCAAAAAAGCTAACTGAAGTCTAGGGTAATGAGTATCCTTGAAATACGAAGGATGTACTTTGTTAGAAGACAGAAGAATTTGGACAAAATTGCTCAAAAGATGAAATGTTAGCTGTGATATAACAGGATTTTAATAAAGAATTAAAATAAAAATGTCATGACATGTTACTTAACAAATTCAGATCAATATAAATGATTTGTTGTAGGCTGAGAACCAAGGAATTATAAACAAAAGACAGTAAAGATAAACAGTAATATATTTAGTTGGAAGTTCAAGGATTTCCATTCTTTCAGTCACAGTTGCAATAACAATGAGGGTGTTGGAAGAACAGGGAAGGGAATTTTATAAAGAAGGAAGTTTATAAGTTCCCCCTTTACAATGGAAGTTTAAAAGCACTGAATAAGTTTTTCTTGATGAAGCAAACCAAAATGTTACTGGTAGAAAGAGTACCAAAGCTTTATCATGGGTGATTGCGGGGTCAAGATCTGACACTAAGGAAATGAAAACTTTTTTATAGTCTTGTAAGGCATCCAGTTGTACTGGGTGCAGGTGCCCAGGTGCTGGCAGCGGGGGCTGCAGGGCGGCCTCTGTGAGGAGAGGCCAGGGCTGCCCCGTGCCGGACACAGCCAGTTCCAGCCAGCTCCAACCCACCCTCTGCAGGGCACGGCTGAGCCCCGCAGACAAGGTGGTGGTGGTAAAATGGTGAAGAGGCAGTGATGAGTGAGAACAGTCTTGTAGACTGTTCCCAAGGTGAGAAAATATGGAGAGGGAGGAGGTGCTCCAGGTGCCAGAGCAGAGATCCCCTGCAGCCTGTGGTGCAGCCCATGGTGAGGCAGCTGTGCCCCTGCAGCCATGGGGGATGACAGGGGAGCAGAGATACACCTGCAGCCCAGGGAGGACCCTATGCCAGGGCAAGTGAATGTGCCCTGAAGGAACTGCAGCCTTTGAAGAGCAGATGCAGGAAGAGGGGAAAATGTGAAGAGAAAGAAGGGGCGGAGATGTCAGCAAAGGGCTGACCGTGACTCGTCATGCCCCATCCCTCTGTGCTGCACTGGAGGAGAGGAGCTGGAGGAGCAGGGGGTGAAGGAGTAAAGTGGACCCTGGGAGAAAGGACATGGAGGGAAAATGTCTTAGCTTTTGTATTTGCTTTTCACCAGCTCACTCTATTTTAATTAGCAATAAATTAAGGTTCCACATGTCAATTCTGTTTTGCCTGTGACAGTAACTGGTGAGCGATGTCCCTGTCTTTATCTAGACCCATGAGCATGTTCATCTTATTTTCTGCCCTGTCCCATTAAGGAAGAATAAGGAGACAGAAGCTGGGTAGGCATCCAGCAGCTGGCCAAGGTCAACCCACCACAGCAGTTAAATTAAAAGAAAATGTGGCTTACGTATGAATGAATGCTTCATATCTACCTGTGGGTAAGGTCAAGGAGCAATTGTGATAGCCCCGTCACTTGAGACATTAGCTCTAGAAAATGCACTCTGTGGAACAAGGTTGGATCAAATGAGCCTAGATGATTTATAGGGACAACCATATTGGCTTCTTTTTGCTTTGTCATCGGCACAGAGCACTGGGAACGCAGTTGTGACAGAATATTCATGGTACTGTCTGTTGCATGCACCCAGAACCAAGCAGTAGGTTTTTCATCTGCTGAAGTGAAAAGAAAATGGAGTTGTCACCTTGTAAGAAATTAATTTCCAGGACTAGGGTTTCTTTTGTGGAGGTTGCTGGGTGTAGTTGTTACTGTTGCAGTGCTGTCAGTGTTCATTAAATGTCCCAGTCTCATGCAGAGAATGAAATAAACAGAAGTGGAAATTATCTAAAAGCAGAACTACTTGGACTATTTTTCGTTTGTATTGAAACTTCCCAGTAAATCCTGCCTTGATGAAGACAACATTTCTCTTTAAATCATTTTAATTACAGAAAAACAGAGGTCATAAAATAATTATTCACAAGAAAAAATTGTTAAAATGTCTGTTTTCCCAGGAAATTCAAAGTATGCATATATGTGTACATATATGATATTATTATAAAATACATTTTAATATATTGATATTATTTTATTTATTGTTTATCACTTCTGACTGGGGTCTAAACAATAACAATACTTAATATTTCAAGTTATAAAAATTTATAAGTAAAGATAGATCAAGACAACTGCTACAGATACCTACATTTCCACCGAGTTTACACTTTAGACCAGTTTACATCCAATTATGGTGGAAAAGTTTAACCTTTGGAGTGTAAACATAAAGACTACTCATTGTCTCCAGCAGCTAATCTCCCCAGGTTCAACATGATCTATAGGGAGAGAGAGGTTCCTCCTGAGGGCAAAGCAAAATCTAAAATTTGATTCAGGATTCCTCTTCTGAGAATTCTAGAATCCTCTTCTGAATTTCGTGTAGAGATGCTTCTGTCTCTCCATCAGCTGTAGTGGGAGTCTTGGGAGAGATTAGTCTCTCTGAGCCAAGGTTGGTTTTGTGAAGCACTGCTCTTTTCTAGCTTGTTCAAGGCCTCGCAACATGAAATGGAAGACTTCTGTTCATTTCTATGGCCTTTGGAGCCAAAAATTCTCATCATGAAAAGAAGGTACTCATCTAGAAATTGGGATGTTTCCATACATCCTAGGTCACATTTATTCTAACATTTTAAAACTGAAAAGTAGAATACAAAAGACATAACATAGTATAATATGTACTGTATTGCGTCATGCATCTCTTGACATAGAATAATATTCAGAGGATAAAGTACTTAAAAGTGAATAGAAATAAAGGAAATTTTAATTTCTCGATAAAATGCCTTTTTTCCTAAGTCCATTTATAAATTTCTATTTCACCTGAAATGCCAAATATTCAGTTTAATTTTTGAGAATGAAATGTTGAAAATATAAATTTTACATGTTAAAACAGGAATCTCCCTTGAAATGAAATCAATCACATTTGGCTGCTTATAAGAAAAAAATTTATGCTGCTCAGCAGTAGTTGTCTAATTCTCCAAAAGACCCCTGCCTGATCTCTGAGATTTAATGACTATGTCTATACTGCTAAGTAAATTTAACTCTGGGGCTAAATGTGAATAGACTCACATCCACACTGATTTAGAATAACTCCACTAGAGTATAGAGGTATCCACCATACAAAGCACCTGTCTGTCAGTCTTTTCTCTGTGTGTGCGTGTTTGTCCTCTAAAATTTTTATTTAACAACACGATATTTAGGGCATGCCTGATTTCTACTGTGTCCAAAGGTCAGTTTTCCCAGAGATTTTATACAGGAAAAGATTATAGAAGAATGTTTGTGTATAAAAACCTGGAGATATGCATGGCAGAGGACAGGGGAAATTGTGGCTAGTGTAAGGAGTCTAAGCTGGATGAAGCTTTCATGTGCCATGGCCTCAGCCCTACCCATACAGCATTCATCAAATTAAAAGCACTTTGTTTCTGTAAAGCTAGGTTTTATTACAACACAAACTGGCATGAGGTAATGTCTTGTGTCAGGACCACCGCCATGTGGTTGCAACCCCCCTCCCCCTCCCCTCCCCTCCCAGTAAGATGGGGAAGGATAAGAAAAAAAGTGGAACCTCGCGAGTTGAGATAACGACGGATTTTTAATAATACCACACAAGGAAAGCAAAAGAAAAGAGAATATAACAATAAGACAAGGTATAGAATACAATGGAAACACTGATACAATGAGTATCTCACCACTGAGGGCTTCACAAAAAGAGAGGGGCCCTCTCTGGCTACCTTCCCCTTATATCCCGGCCATGACGTCAGCATGGTATCGAATATCCCTTTGGCTATGCCCACCTCCCAGCTTCTGTGAGGAATTAACCATATCCCAGCTGGACCCAGGACAGGTAATTAATAGCAAAAGTCATATCTGTTATTTCTGACAAATTAAAATATAAATTGCAAACAAAACTCCTCTCCCACCCTTGACCTCACAGGATAGATTATTTCCTTAAGGTTTATCTTTAATGCAGACTCTGGTTTACAACAAAATCCACAGAATGCCCAATATTACTTTGTTTCTCTCACCCCTAAATCTGGTTGCATGTCCACTCCCAGGTCTTCTTAATACCTTTCTGATCCTTACTCCTGCTGGTGGCTCACAGGGTCCCTGTGCCTCCTCCTGCCCCTCCATCTCCTCTGGGAAACAGCACAGTCCCCCACCCAGAGTGGTGCTGTGGATGCAGAAAATATCAAGTGGTAGTTTTCACTGTCATTGCTCAGTCACATTTCTCTTGAAGAACAGGAAATACAGTGAATGTTGAGCAGACATATTAAGCAATTATAAAATCTGTCATACAAGGATTTTGTGTATACAAAAGCTTTGAAATGTTGCTTGAATGTCACCGCATGGGAGGGTAAATGATGTTGTACCTTGCAGAAAGCAGTAAGGATAACTAGTCTGGGCTGAGCTAGGATAGTTAGGGTTGCCACCAGAACCAGAGAGGCAGTACATCACCTCACTGATGGGTGTGTGCATGTGTGAGCAGGTGGATCTCAATTTTTATGAAAAGAAGGGAAAACATCAGTAAGAAGTGTAGATTTGCAGCTGAAACAATTGCTATAAGGATGCTAAAGAGCAGACTGAGCATAAAAATATGTAACTTTTCCCAAACTTTGGTTTTCTTCCATTAACACAGTCTCTAGATATAATGATTGCAGAAACTTTTGTTCACACAATTGCATATGTGTCTTAATGGTTTTTTTGGGTTGTTGAAAAGTGCACAAAACTGTACAGATTGGAACTTTCGAGTCAGACTGCTGTGGTCTGCTAAGAAGAATGGACTGTTTTCATTATTTGATGAACAGGACTAGCTTGGATATCTTCTTGACATTTAACAAAATGTCAGAAAATGGACATTACAAAATGTATCTTGCTTTTAAAAGCAGATAAAATCCTATAAGAATACTTGTCTTGGTTTGACCACGACAACACTGCTTATAAAAATACTGAAATTTTGCTTAATTGTCGGTAGTAAGTAATTTGTAGAGTGAATGTGAGGAAGCATTTTCCGTTAATTTAGACCTGGACAACACATCATTGCTAACCTACACATGTACCTTGTTTCATAATAGCATACTCAGAGCTCATGGGATATGCTTTTACTGTAGTCCTGAAATTAATATTAATTTTGTAGACTTGAGCTATGTGTGTGCAGATACAGGAATTAGGAAGAAAGAGTTAATTTCAAATTACTCACATCTACTATCCCCTTCAAAACAGAAACTGAATCCCTCTTTAGAAAGTGCAGCAAAAGAAAAAAAACCTGTGAGGCAAAGGAAAATCTTTTTCTTTGCTTAAGTCAAATAATACTCGCTTGTGAATAGCTATTATTTCATACAAATTTTTGTCAGGATGTAAAAAAAGGAAAGTGGTATCATTATAAGCAAAACCTGTGATAAATAATTGAATCTCACTGAGATATTCATTTTAATTACATTTGTTCTGACTGTCCATGAAAAGCATAATGACTTCCAATGAGCTAAGTCCTTTAAAACTTTCTTCAAGACCTGGCGTATAATTCAAACAGAATAAGTCTGGAATATTCTTTGATATTTAAAACTTATATAGCTAATTGTATCAGAAGTCTGCTTGAAGTCAAAATTGCCTCTAAGATGGTTTAGAGAACAGAAGTAGATAATGCCCATGCTGCTTCAAATGTGGTTGTAAAATCAAACATTCCTTGCACATTTTAAAAATTATGCCAGGTTGGGAAAAAACAACATACATTTAATCGTTTTGAGAAACAGTGTAGTTAGTATAAAATATGTGCTAAAATCTCAATTCAGCTAGTACATCACAATGCTAAGAGGGAGCACTGTTTTCTTTTTATCTAAGGAAAACTCTATTTTCACTTTTTTTTTTAAGAGTAAGGGAGTTAGCCACATAATCAATGCAACTTGTATATGGAACTTTTCACTTCACTTCTCCAAATAATTTTTATCCATTATAAACAAACAATACAAACTTATTTAAGAAACATGATGAATAGCATTATAGTATCATCAGGCATCATTTATTGCACTGATTTTATTAAGACATGCTTGGAAAAGAGTAGTAAATCAGAAACAGTTTTTTAAGCTTGCCAGAAAGCCTTAAGAAATAACACTAGGATCCAAATATATAGAACTATGCAAGCATAAAGCATTTCATTTATCATTGCTATTAACAGGAGAAATAATGTCAGATCATTTACCAAACAAGGACTAATTAATTAATTAACTATTATGTATATTTGTTACTGAAAGAAGTATATCTGAGCGAAGTCATTGTTTAGTGTTACGTTAGTTTATAGGTGTGTGTTGGATTATTTATTTGTAGATAGTCAAACTTGACAAGTCATGAAGAAAGGATATTTCAAAAAGCAGTCATCTGAACATTTGATATACTGATGAAATAATACTGATAAAACAACTTTGATGTTTCAACAGCTACTTTGTTGAATGTCTTTCTACTCTGGTAAACAAGGCACATATCAGCCTCATTTTCTCTGCTGTAGGATCCTGGTTTAATTAATTTTTTCAGTTGATTCTCTTCAAGAAGATTATTACATTTCTCTGTCAACTGTTATTTTTTGAAAATATTATTAGACCTAAACCTTTTTGAGAGCATTTTATCAAATTTGATAGCTTAAATGAGAGACATTGTCCTTTGCAAATTCATATGTTTTCATTAGATTAAAAGGCCTCCCATTTGAATTTTCATTTAAATTTATATGAGATTTCTGGTGTGTAATTCCATGCTTCACAATATTTGATTTCTTCTGCAATATTATCTGAACACTGTTGCTTTTTTATTACGTTTAGTGTTACATTTCCATCTTTTTGTGCTCTTATGCTGAAGGAGATTATAATTACAACTATATAACTTTGGTTGATTTTTTTCACTGAAAAAGATATTTTTATGGGTGCCAGAAAAATAATCACTAATAGCTTCACTAAATCTTTAAATGCAGTTCTAATGAGATAAATTTCCTTACTGAATTAGATGCTTGTTAACATGATGAAATTTTTTTCTCTAACCTCTGTAAATTAGAATAACAGCGTGCAATACTATTAACCCTAACAGAAATAACAGTAGCAACTGGGGTTTTGGGGGCAAATTTTTTTTTTTGTAATTTTGATCAAAGAAAACAAAGAATTCAGATTTTAATCTGAATGCATTAGCAAAAGAAGTGCTGACTGGTGATCATAATGCCATTCTCTGTTGAGGCTGGTTGGGGGAGAGACACGTGGTAAAGATTTGCTGCCCAGAGAAATCCACCTTCTGGCTAGGCAATGTCAATCTTGAAACGCCATCTGTATCTCTTACATTGAGATTAAACCCTTACATTGTACACCTGACTGGATTTTCTTTTAAGTTTTTCCTTGGGGTAGGAATGTTATAGTGGTTCTACTTGCTTGTTGTTTAAACTCAAAGTGAGGGAGTTGGCCATGCTCACCCCACCATGCTATTCGGAGAGGTTAGGACTCTCTTCTGCAACAGATTGTTGGGTTTGGCCAAGTGTTGAAATACAATTCTCTGATACACTGAAATATGGTCTTTTGCTTTGAGAGCAAAATTGTCAATCAGAAATAACAAAATTGGAGCTCTTTAGAAATTCTCTCTATTCATTTCTGAAAAGTAGACACACGTTTACAATAGCTAAGTATGGAGCCATAGGTCCACAATTTCGATAGATTCTTTCAAAAAATAAACTGCACCCTTCCCATTGCTGCAAATCCACAAGAATTTTCTGCCTGCAATGACAAGATGAGAGATAATCTTACAAAATAAATACGCAGGAGTCAGTTGCTTGAGCAGGATAGTTGCTCAGAGAAGCTGAAAACAGAGATGGGGCCAACCTCTGAGAGTTGAATGCAGTCAGACATCATATTCCAGAACATGGGAAGACAGTGATTTCCCACTGGAAATCCCTCTGATACCAGATTGCCAGCTGTGAATTTACCAGAATTAAGTACTTATGGCCAGCTTTTTCTCCTGGGAGCAAAGAAAGACTTTCCTGACACCTATGGATATCCAATACAACAGTCACTGGGACAGGGCTGAGCCTTATCATCAAGTCCCAGTAGCATAGTTTGGAGCAGAAACACAAATCCAGGATTCCTACAGCCTAGGGAAAACAAAAACAAAAATGAAAACAAACAACCTAACAAAACACAACAATCTGTGGGGAATGAATAATTGCATTATTCCCTCTCCAAGATATTTTTTTAATAAATAATTGCATATGCAAAAAAAAAAACCCAAACCAAAAACCCAATCAAAACCACCAAAACTCAAAACCCACAATGCACCAAAGAAACTGATTTCCTAGATTTCAAGTGAGAGTTTGAACCACCAAGCCAACAATGAGCCACTTCTTTTCTCTTTCTCTTTTTTGCCCAATGTTTAACTAGATTCAATAGACTGTCAAACTGTTCCCCCAGGGGACTCATGAGAAGTCTTTCCGAATGTAAGGGAGACCCAGGACTCTGAGCCACTCAGCAAGATCAAGTTTTGGTTGAATACCTAAGACAACACCTACTTACCTACATAGTTGACTGGGAGACTGTATATCAGAAATGTAGGTATCATAGGGATATGAGGCACTTCCAACACAAGATAGTATCTGAGAGTGGAATATGAGCATTGTCAACTTCTAGGAAATCTGTTTAGAAACATTAAGTCACAGACACCTAGGTTTCTGTATGAACTTATCTCAGAGGGTTGGGATTTTTAAAAATGTCTAAAATGTCAGGTTTAATTGACTTTCAGTGGTGCTTGTGCTCCAAAGTTACTTTTTGATAAGCCTCACCTGATCAAGCCTGCCATCTGTCTGGGAAGGGAAAGGCAGCCCCTATTGGTCCTAAAGTGCTTGTGTACCTTCCAAATGGGAAGCATGCTCATTTCATACTTGAGCTACTGCTTTGTGCACCAGTATCAGTTTTCAAATTGACTTAAGGGATCCATCCCCCATAACTTTGATTCACTGAAGGCAGTTACTCAGTGACATGCAGGTGGTTCTACTTGCCTGATGTCTTTTCCATGTAGGTAATGACAGTGGGAAAAAAAAGTGTATCTTGTCAGGCTAGTCTGGGGGTATTTTTTGCATGCGCAGCACTCAGTTTATGGAAACGTAAATGATGGTACAAGCCACAAGGTTTTGAAGAGTCATAGATTATGTCTAAAAAGAGGCAGGATACAGTGAGGAGTGGTAGCTTAGTAGTGGTAGTGGGACAACCTGAGGACCTGAAATAACAGTCATTACTGTCCCGTACAGTAAAATCACTGTTAATATTGGCTGTTCATCTGCAGGTGAAGCTGAAATTTTTTGAGTTTGTCATCTCTTCATCCAAGTGAAATGTTTACAGTAATACTGTTTCCTCTTCAAACCAACAGAAGGAAATTCTTGTCTCAAGGGTCTTTTATTTCTCTCACAATTGTATTACTCCTGGATTCTCTTCAGAGCATTTTTTCTTCGCTTAAACAAATCTTTACTGTTGCTTTTACAGAGCAGAATCAGCTGGCAGGAAGTGAACTTTTTTATTGTCATGATCATGAACAACAACAATGCAGAAATAGAGCTCTCCTGTATTTTCTTGGCCACTGCCGCATGAGTGGAGGCAAGGAGGAAAAGGACATGACATCAATTCTGTCTGCAGTAACTAGTACCAGTGTTCTGAATACTAACATGGCATCTCAGGTGAATGCTTGTGCCCCACAAAGATAGAGTGCTCTCTTGTGTGCACATACCAGGAAGTTCCATCCTCTCCGAAAATGTATCTACAAAGTGGTTCACTGTTTTGTTTTTTTTTTAATTATATTTTAACCTACCCATCCTTCCTTAGCAAATGGCTATCAATTATTATCTTTTATTATCAAAACACATTCTCTACTTATATTTTGACTTAGTAAATTACCTCGGTTGTATCTATTACTTCCACTTAACTGAACTGATTTACACCTGTCTGTTAAAATTGGCCTTGTGGAACCATGTCACTGGTGAATTTGGAGCATGTTGTCTAATTTGCATGAAGATGTTAAAGTTAAAAGTCATTTAAAAATCAACTGAATTTTTCTTTTACATTATAATTCCTTGGATTCTCTAGTTTCTCCATTTTCCTTTCTCATTTGTTTTTCAGTGTCCCTCCGGCATTTCTGGACATTTTTCTCATGTTTGTTCTCTTTTTTGCAACATTTTGTCTTTAGCGTTATTTTGTGGACTCCATGTCTCTTATCTCGTATTTATCACATTCCAGATCATGAGGCAGATGTGGTATCTTAGTGTTTGACTCATCAAAATACTTAGTTGCTTTCTTGCATCTGCTTTGTTTTTTGAACCTCACGGGACTAACAGGCAAGAGGCAGCTCTGCACAAAGTGCTCATAAAATGCTAAAGCAATCAAAGTAATTCCAATATTTGAAACTGTAGAAAGTCAGATGGCTTTTTCTGTAGAATATAAAATTTTTGAAACATGGACAACTGCACGTTTACTCAAATCCAGTACCAAGACCTACAGTTGAGTATTTCAAGCTCTGGAGAATATCCCTTCAAATAGGAAATCACAAATATTTTTATAAACTTTGCAAATTCCGTAATACATACAAGAAGTGATTTTCCATTATTAGATTCCCTGGAACTTCCTGGTGCTAACAGGGACTAAAATGAGAAAGGGTCTGGAGACAGATAAACATTTATATTCTTAAGATTGAATGGAAAATTTTAGGACTGTTCTGGGTATTGTCTACACTATATTGGAAGAAATTAAGAGAAGATGTTTTACAGCTGTCACATGCTGTTTCTGGTCTGTGTCTACGTGGCATTCTGCTCCTGGGCAAGCGAATGAGACAGTCTTGCTGAGACAATCAAATAATTGGAAGCATAGTATGGTAGCAATTGGAGAACAGCACTCTTATAAGCTAGAAAATGTCCAGAAAATGTTGTTTCAGAAGCCAATAATATTTCTGAAAAAACACATGAGAGAGTCTGGCATGACAAGTGATTACTCTTCTTGTCAAATAATCAGTGTTACCAAAGGGATTGAGATAGGTTTAGAAGTGGCATTCAAATAGAGTTAGGCATTTAAGCTCTGAAAATCTAACCTCTTGTCCCCACAAGCAAGCAAAATACTCTTAAGAAGTCACCTATCAATCTAAGCAATTCTGAATTGTCTAGTTCTTCAGGCTTGTGCATAATGGCAAATCTCCTGTACCATAGACACTCCAAGAGTCTTTAACTTAACAGGTTGTCTGTTTCCAGACAGGTATCTATCTACAGTGAAATGTTTGCAGAATTAGGACTCTGCCCAGCAGGAATACTTGGAGAGACTTTTGGACTATCCAGGTAGCTCAGGAGCATGGGCACTAAATCTGAGCTTCTAAATCTCCTTGACACTTCTGAAAATTCCTGCATTTCAAATGTGTTTTCTGGGACGCCAGTGTACTGATTTAGCTAGTTCTTCTGAAGCACTAAAGCCTGTTTTCCAGTTTGCCTTTGCCCTGATTACAACATACCCTACTGTGGGCAGAGTAGAAAAGCAATGTTAGGGGTTGCGATAGAAGCACTCATACACACTCATATTGGGTGCTCATCTTTTGATCTCTTCCTTAAAACCCTGCGCGACTCGTGAGAATGTGTTTATAGCTGAATAGCCCTGAAATGTTATGTCACTGATGCAGATTGACCTCCATAAATAGCATGTCCTCTATACCAAGATCCATTTTCTCCACTCTCTACTGCTCTTTTGAGATGATTTTTACTGTTGCTCCTAGCTCTGGGGAGTTTGTTGAGAGCCTGTTTGCAGAACACATGCCACACACCTTTCAAGGCTCTCTGACTCTTATTACTGATAATACTTTAAAAAAATGATTTAGTGAAGGCTACAGATGTGCTAAGCGGTTTGGCAAAAAACATGGAATGCCTCTGAAGAGGGGCACCCAACCTGCTGACTTGTGAGTCAGTGCTTCTTTGGTTTTACAGTGCTGAACATAAGATAAATAGCAGATGATGGGAAATGTTGTACACTGCAATAAAACACAGAGAATGCACGATTCATGACAAAAGTAAATCACTGCTGCACATTTTGTTACAAAATGTTCACTCTACTATTCTGTTTCTCTAAAGTGAAAATGCAAAAGCCTCTTTTTGCAAAGTATTTTAATTTCAGATCACTCTCGCAATACTCCAGTCTGTCTCTTTTCTCTCCTGGCAAGTAACACCTTTTTTAAGTACTGAGTCACAAATGACAAGAGCCTGACCTGTAGTGTTTGGCTGCTATTAAGTTTCTTTAAAAACAAGAGAGAGAGGTAGAGAGAGATTAAATATCAGCATCATAAACTGCTGTTTAGAAGGAAATTAGCAAAACAAAACACATTTGACACAGACACAGTTCAGTGCCACAAACTGCACTAATGTGAGGAGGTGAAGAAGGAAAAATAAAGGAGTGTTTTCATACTCCCCTGGATTGTGGTTGTGCCCAATACTATGTTTCTTAATGTGTCCATTACATCCCCCTATTTTTAGAAGTTAATAGCTTGGCTATAACAATTTGCTTCAGGCTGAAGCTTAGCATACAAGGTCTCAGTCAGGGAGCACATTTAGTGAAATAGAAGATTACCCATCTTAGAGTCATTTTTTTTTTCTGTCATGCAGTCTAAAAATATTCTGTTTCAGATATTACATTTGGCATCTGATTTATCTATAATGTAGTCCAACATCTTTTCTCACTGCATTTGACCAATAAAAAGCCTCATCAGAGAAAAAAAAATAGTGGAGGTATTTTTGTTTGTTTTTGTGTATCTATATGAGATTGGTGGCCATCCTTTTTCAGGGTTTAAAACAATCTGTAGCTATTTGAAATTCGAGGAGATATTAGTGGAGTAGACTATACGACATCCATCTACTGTATGAGTTTTTTACTTTGATGTAAGCCATTGCAGGAGAAAAGATACAGGACTGGATGAACTGTGAGTCTAATCTAATATTTGCGTTCTTATTTTTATCTGTTTCCTAGACCTTGACTGCTTAGGTACTTCTGCAATACCTACCTGAAAAGATACTTGCTAGAAAGACAAGTTGTTTTGTCCGAACAGAACCTGAAACTTAAACAGCACCATACCTGTTAGCATTCTGTAAATTTATTTTTCTGTATTTTGAATTATATTAAATACAGCAGAATAGATGGATGAAAAAAAGAGAGTTTTGAGGAAGAAACAAACACCCTGAATCTTTTAAAGAAAAGATAATATTGCAAAAGTGATACAGTAGTAGTTGCAGAAGCAGCATATACATATTTCAACGATCTAAAATCCTGTAAGTAACATTAGAGATTTTGTGCCTGTTTAGAAATTATTTCTGACTTTTGGAGGTACGTTTGGTTTTGTTTGTATTGTGGCTAAGTGAAAATTAATTTCCCAAGTTATGTTATTGCTTTGCTACATAACACTTCTGGGGCTTTTCTGGACTGAAAAGCTGTAGTAAAGCTATGTTTTTTCCTTATTTCACACATCTTAGCTCATTTTACTTGCATAAAGTTGACATTCTTTAATTTTTTTTGTTAAAGCACAAATGAAAGAGTAAAATACATGAAATCTACATGGAAATAGTGAAAAAGAGAAGATGTCCTGTCCCTCAGTCTTGCCGTGGTGTCTCTGCAGCCCAGTGTACAGGACACTGACCTGCCCTTAAGTGGGACAACGTCTCTGTTGAGCAGTCTATCCACTTGATACAGCAGCACGATAATGTTTGCTTTCACTGGAGCATCTGCACCAACTTTCAATATAACCCAGCTGAAAAGATTGTGTCAGGCAGTTGTTACAGGCCAGAAAAACTCGATACTTCAAAAATTATCTTACACTTTTTTCATTCAATAGAAGGTACTTTGTTATCACAGGCTTCTACATCAACTCACAGAATCACAGAAT
>VZTO01015707.1:0-41734 GCA_013400615.1 Syrrhaptes paradoxus | reverse complement strand
GTCATCAATAAAGATATTGAAGAGGACAGGCCCCAGCACCGACCCCTGGGGAACACCACTCATGACCGGTGGCCAGCTGGATTTAACTCCATTTACCACCACTCTCTGAGCCCGGCCCTCCAGCCAGCTCCTTACCCAGCCAGGAGTGTACCCATCCAAGCCACGGGCTGACAGCTTCTGCAGGAGAATACTGTGGGAGACAGTGTCAAAGTCTTTGCTGAAGTCTAGGTAGACCACATCAACTCATTCCCTTTTGTGGAAGATTTTATTTCAGCATCTTTCTTTTTTTGCCCATTATTTTCCGTTTTAGCATGTGAATGACTCAGCAATAGGAATAGCCTTTGTAGGAAACGGAATCATCTGCATGGGATATTTTCTGTCACAGGTAAAGCAATATAATTCAGTGCACCTAGAAATTAGCCAACTTGTAGCAATACTTTGTTGGGTAACTTCTTTCATATTCTCTCCTTGACCCCAGCAGGGAATCATGGTTGATCTTCCACTTTCAGTCTTGTCCCAAACAGGGAGAGCCTATTGCTCAGCTCTTCAAACCAGATCCACTAGCTTACTATCATACAAACGTTAAAAACGAAGTATGTTGTACAGACACTTCAGATGTTCCTGACAGCCCTCCTGAAAACTGTAATTATTGGTCCTTTGTTCAATGGGGCTGGGGAAGTATCTATGCTTTTCTCATATGTTATCACCTCTAGAATAAGTACAATATTGTTGGGAATTACTTCAAAAAATAAGTATCTTCAGTTTAATCACGCAACCGCAAATTTATATTTGAACTACAGACATCTTCTGACAAGTATTGAAGAAAGGAAGGAAAAAATACCTCAGTGAGTCTTCGGAACGTGCTTTTAAAAGACATTTTAATTTCTTTTCCAAAAAATGCATGCATCTAACCATTAAGTTTAGCTGGATTTTTGTTTTTCTTTTGTTTTTTGAGGGCCAGCTTGAGCTGGGTACCTCCAGAGAGGGACCCCGAGCCAAGAAATCCCTGGGTAATTACACCCTTACAGGCTATTCACCTGACCCTCACGCGCTGTTCATGGGACTTTTGGTCCAATTATGATTTTTGGTTTGGAACTTTTTAACACCTCATTGGATTCTTTTTCTAGACGGTCGTCAATTGTTCTTGAAGAGTTACACCTGCTGTTGACAGTTGTAGCATTGAAGCCTCCATACCTTCTAGTCTGGCTTTTTTTTTCCAGCAGAATACAAGAAACTGCAAAAGTTCCAGACTTAGGATAAATGCTTAGCCATAGTATTTAGCCATAACCACAAATTCAGTGTGATATCTTCGTTATTCTCACACTTAAAAAAAGCCAAAACACAGCACACTGTACCAGCTATTAAAAGGAAAAATATACCCAAGTGGAAATCTATGGTTTGCGGCCTCAGGCTTCAGCAAACCCAGCTACCCACTACATAAGTAAAGCTAAACATATAGCATATTAAATCACACAACCTTACCACTGTAAGTGATTCCTTCTTTTCAAAACCTACTTATTTAAGATAAACAACTAATATTTCTTAAAAGTCATCTACAGTGTAAATAGCATAGAATCAACCTTGATAGAAAGGTTGACATTTGTTTTAATTCTGTGCTCCTAAACTAAACCCCATCCATCCATCCATCCATCCATCCATCCATCACTGTCTTCTCTTTCTTTCCTTTTTCTTCGCTAAACCTCAACAATTATCCTTTGAACTTGTAAGTTATCACATATCATATGCACTTTAAAGTAACCTTCACTTTAAATTCTATGGCTTTTTTTTTTTTGGCTAAGACAGTATTTCAACAGCATTATTACAGTTTTCTTTGTGTGAATATTATCAGTCAGACACTTATCACAGGTAAGTATATTGCAGTTCTACTTGCCACTTAGTGGTGAATGTCACCTATTAGGCCTTTGCAAAATCCTCACAACTGATCAGAAATTCCACTGCATGGAAAAATTGTCTATTGTTAAGCAGAGCTTTAATTAAAGATATACTTTGTTTTCAATCCAATTTAGGAACAAATACAAGAAAAGAAAGATGTAAATTTTACAATGCCTGGCAATGTATCCAATTCTGAGCTGAACAAAGAAGCTTATACGCTGAAAATCTTGTAGGAATAAAGCACGTAAGATAAATAAAAAGCTTCCAGTGCTTAATTCCAATCGTCTCCACAACAACTGGAGCTGCTGATAAGACACCTACTCAGAGTAATGATGCATAATGTGAAGAAGCAATAACCCAGACTGCATAAGTATGAAGGAATGCCATTCTTTTAAAGAAAAGTGTGGCAAATGTGAAGTTCTGTTAATGTTCTAAGCCAATTTCAAAAGTATTTTTGTGAACATGGCAAACTGCCAAGGTTTAGTTTTTTTCCAAAATGTGATAGGGAGTACAAGAAACGTAACTCATATGAGGGTATCAAGCATTTGTCCATGTACTATCATGTAAATATTTATGTACTGTCAGGTCATTATTAGTGGAGATTCTAATAGGAATATAAATATTATAAAGTGTGTTTACGACAGATAAATCATAGGGGTGCTGAAGTAATTTGCAAGAGTAAAGCTCATTTTGGATAATTACAGAGCCCCAGAAGATTGTATTTATGTATTACAAAGGAAGGGGATGTTCAGAAGAAAACTGATTTGGGCTGCTGACATTCTGAGGAGGCTAGAGGCTGATCCTGCCTGGGACTGACTTAGGAACATATGCAAATACTAATGAAGGATTTTGTGAATAAAGGGGAGGGAAAATTCGGTGTGGTTTCAGTTGCAAGGCTAACCTTATTCAGTCAAATTTCATGCAGATGAATTACTGTAACTATAGAAATAATGTAAGAAAAGATTAGTTAAGATTATGTTGGCAATAAAGATACTAATGTTTTATTGCATACAGCATTCTATTTTGCATTTTATGTGGGGGTAAATTAGATCGCAATGTTGTTTATCCTTGTTTTATGAAGGCTATTTTCGTGTCCATATTAAAGCTTATTGTTGCTCTTGCCTTCATTCCCATCCCCATCCTCATCCTCATTTTATCTAGGCAAACTAAATACTTAGTGAATCTTCTTCTGCAAGCCTTAAATACAGTTAAAGTCAAGAACAAAACAAAGCAGTCATTCTCTCCCCCATCTCAAAAAGGGCTAAGCAACACAGTGATAGATTTTGGAAGGTCGTATTATAATGAGATTAAAATGTAGTTCTCTGAGCTAATGCTCAGCAATAAATGAATGTGGTGCAGCTCTTTTCCATAAATGTTTTACTGATAAGATTAATTTAAAGTGAAACATACATTCTTCCCTTCTATGACAAGGTGGTCAATGTCTATCTGGTAAATGATTATTCAAGTAAAACACTGTGAGAGGGAAAAAAATATCTTCTGAGCTGTGAAAAAAATGTAAAATTAGAGTGAAATCTTTCTCAAGTTTTTTTCTGTCAAAACCTTTGTTNTGGGGTTTTTTTGTTTTATTTGTCATCATAAACAAACAAATAGAGCATGCTAAATACAATGATAGTCAGCTAATTCACTCTGTCAAGGCAAAAAACCAGGGTCACAGCTCCCTGAAGTAGGACCACATAGCTTATGGACTTCTCCAAACTGAACACTCTTTTACACAGAGACAGCAACTGCATAGCAACATCCATCCTAAAGCCCAGTATGTTAGAACTAGGCAAGGTAATTATCCTCCCACTTTTAAAACCTATTGTCCTGCCTAATTCAACTCAAGTCCTCCCTACAAACCAGCTGGGCTCTCTCCTGATACAACTGAGATCATCTGACAAGACTTTAATCTATGGTTGACTATGCATATTAAAGATTTAAGTTGTACCACACAAAACAAAACTGGAAGTTATTCCTGGACAGCCTGGGAAGCCTGCAGTCCATTAGGCTTCCTCCAGCGATCTTTCACTTGCTCTCTCTACAAATACTATATAATTTTCCACATGTGCTCTCTTTCACCTTGCCAATGCCAATGTTCGTAATTTCCTTCCAGCCTAGTCTCCTTCACAGCAGCAAGATGTGTTAAAACTCCCGCCATGGGATAGGCCTGGAAAGATAACTTCAAATATCGACAAACAGAAAAGAGGACTTGCCTTCTTAACTAGATACAAGAATATTATAAATGCTTTCTATTTCTAGTACTGTATCTTCTGTGTGATTCAAATTATTAATTTAGACAGTATTTAACCAGATGGAAGTTGAAAATGTTTTCTGTGAATATAGCAGGTTTAATAAATATTTCCATTGCTATTTTTGTATAACCTTGATATCAGTCTCTTTCTTTTCAACTGTCATCTCCTTTTCTGCATTCTGTCTTCACCTTTTGGTTTTCAGTGGACTTTGCCATCATCCCAGCTTTTCTCCATACCATTATGTAGCCAATATGATTTTTTTATACTAGCCTTTTACCCACTAATCCTTATATACAGACATTTTTGTATACTCAACTAATGAACGGTTATTAAAGTATAATTAAATTGAATGTGCTGAAAATCTGTTGCAAAAAAGAAGGGACAAAGGCAGAAGGAAACTCAGCTTCTTCTCTTATTCTGTTTTCATTGTACTTAACGCTGTTATACGCTTAATCTTCTTAGCCAGTAGTTCTATGTTTTTAAGAAGATTATATTAATAGTTTACTTATTCATTATGCACTATTTTTTCCAATTATTACAGAGGTTTTTTGTAATTTTTTAAAAATAATTTAATATTTTATTCTTCTTAATTGTCATGATTCATTCTGGTTTTGCCTGTGCTTTCACGAAAAGTTGCTTCGAGAAGGACACAAGGAGATGCCTGTAGCAGAAGCAGATGGATCCCCTGCCTGTGTAGTGACTCAGGCTACTGGTAGACTAGCATAGTCAAGCTATACTCCAGAGACTATGGTTTGATTACTGTCACTACCAGTCAGATCATTAATCATAACAGTGGTAGTGACAGCAAGTTTCTTGACCTCATCATGAAAGGCATTTAGGCCATCCACTGGAGCAATTCATCCTCCAGGGAAAAGAAAACTGTAGGGAGGATGTATTTTATTATCTAGTATGTTCTCTTTCATCCACTAATTCTGCCTATAATCTTGGCAGAAATGTGAGGGCTTTAGGGGGGCAAGATCTCGCATTTCTTCTGCTCCTAGGGAGACATCTTTTGCTCCTAATCACTGAAGTACATGTTCATTTTCTCACCCATCTGCATCCCTCAACATGTAGTAGCTTGCCATAGAAAGCCAGAAATGTGAGTAAGTATCTGCAGCTGTATATAACAGCAGTGCATGTGTCTGGCTGCTGTTATATGGAGGTTGGTTTCATGGAAAATTACTATGGGTCTCCTTCTAAACAGTAAAGCTTATATTCCTTACAGATTGGTTATTCTCTAGGGGCTGAAATATATGTGCAATCTCTTACTGACAAAGCATTTAACCCTGAAAAAACAGAGGGACTTACTCCAAAACCTGAAGATTCCAAGGTGGGATTTCTGTTAATTTTTCTGATGGAACTGACAGCATTGCAACGTGCTTTCTAGTCCATTAAACGTGGTACATTTTTTCAGTCTGCACTATCTATGCCATTCTGCTGACAGCATCTGCTATTTGTTATGCTTTTTCATTTCCTCATGTAAAATTCCCTCATTTTCCAAATTATTTGAATACAACCAGTCTTCAGAGAAACGATCCTAAGCAATCACTGACAATTAAAGCCAATTTGATTCTCATTTTCCTTCAAGATCATTTGCAAAAACTGTTACTTTTGTCAACAGAGAATCATAAAAGTGCATTTTTAGATCTTTTTTGCAGTATAAGCAAGGTCAAGTTGCAAGGAATTTCTATTCTGAGACTGGGAAAACGATTAGGAAGGATAATGTCTTTAATGAAAAGCTTCAAAGACATGAATAAATACAGTAACATAGTACTTGCAAGTCACATGAAAAATTTCAAAGTATCTGTGCAAAAAAATGCTCACATGGGAGGATAATTAACTTGGGTGTGTCAAAGAGGTCCCTTTATGGCTTAATTTCTTTTCTTTATTAATGATCCACCAGCCACACAAAGTAGGCAATGTAATATCATTGGATGATTAACTAGAAACACACGCTTTTCAAAACCATAGAGAATCCTTCATTGGATTTGAGTATTTTCTGNAGTCTCTTTCTTTTCAACTGTCATCTCCTTTTCTGCATTCTGTCTTCACCTTTTGGTTTTCAGTGGACTTTGCCATCATCCCAGCTTTTCTCCATACCATTATGTAGCCAATATGATTTTTTTATACTAGCCTTTTACCCACTAATCCTTATATACAGACATTTTTGTATACTCAACTAATGAACGGTTATTAAAGTATAATTAAATTGAATGTGCTGAAAATCTGTTGCAAAAAAGAAGGGACAAAGGCAGAAGGAAACTCAGCTTCTTCTCTTATTCTGTTTTCATTGTACTTAACGCTGTTATACGCTTAATCTTCTTAGCCAGTAGTTCTATGTTTTTAAGAAGATTATATTAATAGTTTACTTATTCATTATGCACTATTTTTTCCAATTATTACAGAGGTTTTTTGTAATTTTTTAAAAATAATTTAATATTTTATTCTTCTTAATTGTCATGATTCATTCTGGTTTTGCCTGTGCTTTCACGAAAAGTTGCTTCGAGAAGGACACAAGGAGATGCCTGTAGCAGAAGCAGATGGATCCCCTGCCTGTGTAGTGACTCAGGCTACTGGTAGACTAGCATAGTCAAGCTATACTCCAGAGACTATGGTTTGATTACTGTCACTACCAGTCAGATCATTAATCATAACAGTGGTAGTGACAGCAAGTTTCTTGACCTCATCATGAAAGGCATTTAGGCCATCCACTGGAGCAATTCATCCTCCAGGGAAAAGAAAACTGTAGGGAGGATGTCTTTTATTATCTAGTATGTTCTCTTTCATCCACTAATTCTGCCTATAATCTTGGCAGAAATGTGAGGGCTTTAGGGGGGCAAGATCTCGCATTTCTTCTGCTCCTAGGGAGACATCTTTTGCTCCTAATCACTGAAGTACATGTTCATTTTCTCACCCATCTGCATCCCTCAACATGTAGTAGCTTGCCATAGAAAGCCAGAAATGTGAGTAAGTATCTGCAGCTGTATATACCAGCAGTGCATGTGTCTGGCTGCTGTTATATGGAGGTTGGTTTCATGGAAAATTACTATGGGTCTCCTTCTAAACAGTAAAGCTTATATTCCTTACAGATTGGTTATTCTCTAGGGGCTGAAATATATGTGCAATCTCTTACTGACAAAGCATTTAACCCTGAAAAAACAGAGGGACTTACTCCAAAACCTGAAGATTCCAAGGTGGGATTTCTGTTAATTTTTCTGATGGAACTGACAGCATTGCAACGTGCTTTCTAGTCCATTAAACGTGGTACATTTTTTCAGTCTGCACTATCTATGCCATTCTGCTGACAGCATCTGCTATTTGTTATGCTTTTTCATTTCCTCATGTAAAATTCCCTCATTTTCCAAATTATTTGAATACAACCAGTCTTCAGAGAAACGATCCTAAGCAATCACTGACAATTAAAGCCAATTTGATTCTCATTTTCCTTCAAGATCATTTGCAAAAACTGTTACTTTTGTCAACAGAGAATCATAAAAGTGCATTTTTAGATCTTTTTTGCAGTATAAGCAAGGTCAAGTTGCAAGGAATTTCTATTCTGAGACTGGGAAAACGATTAGGAAGGATAATGTCTTTAATGAAAAGCTTCAAAGACATGAATAAATACAGTAACATAGTACTTGCAAGTCACATGAAAAATTTCAAAGTATCTGTGCAAAAAAATGCTCACATGGGAGGATAATTAACTTGGGTGTGTCAAAGAGGTCCCTTTATGGCTTAATTTCTTTTCTTTATTAATGATCCACCAGCCACACAAAGTAGGCAATGTAATATCATTGGATGATTAACTAGAAACACACGCTTTTCAAAACCATAGAGAATCCTTCATTGGATTTGAGTATTTTCTGTAGTTTTCTAATTTATATACTGCACTGAGAGGAGTTAATGTGTATTTAAATCGCTTTAAAAGCTGTTTGAAAAATGAAATTTTATAAGAAATAGCTATAGTCATGAAACCTGTCTTTGCACACAGAAGTACCCTTCATTTAGATGGCAATATGTGAAGTGAACAGCAACTCTGATTCATACACACATAACTTCATAGCAAATGTCCATTAAATGCCACTAGTCATGACTTCTAGTTACAGCAAGGACCTTAAGCATACTGGCCAAAGGCAACATATGTGTTATTATTCCTTTTTTATTTACACAATTGCTGCTAAATTATGGCTAAATAATTAATTAATGCTCATTTAGGTGTGCCAACTGATTTATTTGATATTTCAAATGCAGTTCAAGTACAGTATTTCAAATGACAGCTCTACACAGGATCACTTGATGCCGAGCAAGCAGCACCATGGAACTGGACCTGAGGCTCTGAAACCTAATTTTCACTGTATTTACAATCAACATTGTACTTCATAGCCCAGTCCAAACTTCCCCATTTCCTGTCTTTATTGGAAAAACAGTAAAATACATTATTCTATTGTTAATCTCATCCGTATAATTCATACTTGTATCTCCAATTGTTCAAATTTCCCCTGGAAATTGTCACTTCAACTTAGATGTATTTGGACTCCTGCTTAAAGCCTAAATCTTAACATTTTTTTACAGCTACTGAGTCCCAGATTTCTTAGACACTGGGTTACCTTGACGGACTTGGATTTTTACTTCTCAAAATCTGAACAATGCCAGATTTTATCTTTATATTTCATAAAAGTATAATACTCTTTTCCTGTTGTCAGGCCTTTTTGGTCTTTGGTTTGTAATTGGATATTCAGTTAGTGCTTTATTTATGTCTTTTCTCTCTGAGTCTTCTCTTTCACTCCTTCACTCTTTTTGGTTATTTTTTCTTCTCAGTTCTTTTCTGAAAGACATAAGTGTAAGANTTTTTTTCTTTTTTTTTATTATTTCCACATACACAGTTCACAGCATTGGCATATGTTCATGTAAAACACTTTGGTAAATGTCAGTAGGTCACAGTTAAGTCTCAGCTAGTGCCAAGTGTTATCACTGTGGAAACATTTCGTGTAACTCACTGAAACACCTCACTCTTAACCTCTGTCTCATCCACTTAAGTAATGCAGGCTTTACATTACAGAGAGTTTGTAAAGTGTACAGAAGTGACAAGTAATTATGTATTTTCATTTTCTCTTGATATATATGAAGACCAATGCAGTGATTATTTAAGCAGACTTTGAAAGAAAGCTGAATGAAAACTTTCTAATAAGAATAAAATAATTATGATGATGATAATGATAATAATAATAATAATAATTATTAAAAGCCACATATGCCCTATTTATCAACATTAAGGAGCCATAAATGAATTTATATTTTAGGGTGAATATCACCTACTAAAGTTTAGGAGTTTTGTTGTCAGAAGTTTACATAAATATTTTGGGCTACAAGAAATAAAATCTGTCCACAGATTTTCATGGACTTTATGTGCAAAATTGAAAACAACTGAAAAAAAAATTCAGAATATAAATCTCTGAGCTTTCCACAAATCTAATATATTCTCCAATTTATAAAATTTACTAGTGAATTAATCTCATGGATTAGTATAAATTCTGGAAAATATAAATGTTTGGCAGGCTGGAAGCACTACATCAACTTTCTTATTTTTAGTTTCCTTTGCAGTACCTTTTCAGGTGTATGTAGAGATTTGACGGATTATGGAGAGGCATAACATTGTTGAATGGTAAAGAGAGAAGGAGGAAAGGGGGCACTAAAATGTTACTGGAAAAAAAATAGAAAATTGAGCTATGACCCGTACCTGTTAGGGCAGCAATAATGCTTTTATGCATTCAACAGTTCTGTGATAATAGTGTGGGTTTTGTGCTGCATGCTTACGTGGACAAACTGAACAATCACATTCCCCAATATATTGCTTTGTTTTCTGTCTAAAATCCTTCTGTGCAATCTACTTTAGACATGTAACTTTCCTAGAGATTATCTTCCAAACAATTTAGGAATAGATAACTAGATTGACATTTTGTTTAATTATCCCTATTAAAACTCAAGCTTGTGGTATATTATTCTAATAAATTTTAACAATAAATTAAATAATGCATTAGACTTCCCATAAAGAAAAACCTTTTTGGTGGCAATTTAAATCATAAACATTAAAAAACTACATCATTTGGGCCTGTAATAATAATAATGGAAATATAAATTATATGATTATCATCTTATCAAATGTTTCATATGTTAATACCTGAAAAGGGTATGAATTAGCATAGCGTAAAGTGTTATTTGTATCTTAATTAGTGCATTTTGAAATGAGTCCCAAAAATCTGAGATTATTCCTGAGGACTTTCTTACTAAAGTTTTTTTTCTTACAAAAATCTGTATTTAAAATGATGACTGTCTCACAGATATAACTTTTTTCACTTTGACCTGAAGTGGCTTTGTTCTGGAAGTATGCATCGACACCTTCTCACAAAGTAGTGCTCTACAAAGAGTGCTTCCTTCTCCCTTTTATCCAGCAGCCCCATAGGCTTCCAAGACACTCACTTGAAAGCAACTGACTCAAGTTCTGGCCCTTCCCTGGCTAGGAGATACCCAGAATATGAACATTTCTCCTTTGCATACCTCTTATCACCAAACTTGTTAGGTTTTGGGGGGCAAAGTTCTTTTGACTTCTTACTTTTGAAGTTCTTCCACTTTGCATAGAGTAATTAAGGGTGCATAGGGTTAGAGAAAGCAAGAGGGTGCAAATATGTGATGCTACATAGTGGGATTAGTGCACTTAGAAAGGTGAAGTTCTAGTTTCTTGTTCAAATAATAGTTAATTATATAGTTAGTTCTTTTGCAGATTTCTGGTCTTTGGGTCCCCTAATAAATTAGATATTTTTGAAGCTTTGGTCTTTGTTTCGTATCTATTCGTAAAGTGTAAAAAAAAAAAAAAAAAAAAAGGCATTTAGGGCATGAATTCACTCTTCAAGATTACATGGTAGGCAAATTAAAGACAGAGATCGACTGACTTAAGAGGCTTTGTGAAGGATACTCTTATTTGTAACACAGAAAATTCACAGATTTAGCAAAAAATATTTCCTTGCCTGCATTTCAATGCATAAATTTTCTTGCCAGTCATCAGTGTTCATTGGATTGGGGTTATAACTTCTAGTATAATTGAAAATCTTGAGATTATGCTGTTAGTAAAGCTGAGAATTCTTCATTTTCTGCACACTTTCTTTAATTTTCATTGGGTTTAAATCTATATTAGGTATTCCCCCTTCCCTCACATCTGGACAACCAAAGTCTCATAGTCTATTTCCGTCTACCAGGCAGAATATGCAACTTTCACATCCTTTTCAAGCACCTTCTCTTTATTCTTACCATATCTGACCCCATCTCATCCCATATATTTCTTTTCAGAGAAGAGCAAAATCTCTTGCTTTTAGTAAATTTTCAAAACATATCCCATGTGTAATAATTACTATTTTCTACTGTCTCGAATTCGGATGTATGCATGCTAGTAGCTTTTCCAGGAAAGGTGAATATACCTATGCATTTCATGACACAGTTTAAACCAGAAAATCCACCATGGGTTTTTCATGTTCCTTCAGTCTTAATTCTAGTACAGGCAGCTGTAAATCCTACTCTCCCTGGTGCAGACAAATGAGACTTTTAGGATCTAAAGCTCACCATGGGTAAAAAAGGAAATATATATATTTTTAAAACCTCTGTTTGTTTTGTCCTCCTAATTAACAATCACATTTTAAGATCTAGTACTTTAAATGAATGTCCTTGCACAGATACAGGGAGAGGACATCCCTTTTAAAACAAATGCTTAAGTTCTGACATACCCAGCATGAAAACTGCAGTAGAATAATAAGTTTTCCTTATAGTTTACTCTGTATGCATAAGTCTACATTTTTGTATTCTTTATTTTGAAAGATTAACAAAATTAAAGTATTACTGAAACAAATCAGCACAATTCTTCCTCTCCATTTCTATATCTTTTAACTTTAAAGACGAGGTCTATGGAAGCTGGCAGTGCCACTGTGGAAACTACTTTGCAAAATCTGTATTGTGATATATGACATGCGAGGAAGTAGGCAGCCAAAGATAGAGAAAAAGATTGGGAAATTATTTTCTATATTGAACTGCGCTATGCAGCGAACACTGATTTTCTGTTACATGCTGCAGCTACCTTGTCATAATAATTTTTTTAAGTCCTTTCCTTTTGTTTCTAGATTTTCCAAGACTTAACAGCCTGTCTGAAAGAAATAAACGGTAACTCTGAAAATTCTTTGGTACAGTATGAATACCGATTAATTTTCTGATGTATTTTTAGTCATGTTCTATTAAATATTTAAAATGATGATTCGCTAGTATTGGTGAGAAGGGGAAGTGGAATATAATTAATAGATGAAAGAATGCCCCTTCAAAATGTAGCTGCTCTAAGTACACTTGGATGATCATGAAATTTCTAATTCCATCCCTCATATCTATATTTTAGATTGACTATACCCTGGGGCCTCAGAAGTGAGCTTCATTTACTGAAAGTCATGAGAAGTCATGTTTATTGTCTCAGTATGTAGCTGCACTTTAAGTGTAATATTGAAAGAAAAGAGAAAACGGAGGCTAGTAGGCTAGTTTGTGTTACTAGAGGCACACCGTAGCTTCTCGACAGAGGTCCACTGCAGAGAAAAAAAAAAAAAAAAGGAAGAATAGCACACGCATCAAATTCTATCAAGCTTTAAAAATTTCTGCTTCCCAAATACATGACGATGCGGTAAGCAATCTCTTCTATAGAAGGAAATGTGACCGGTCTAACTATGTAAGAAACTCTGTCTGTGAGCTTTTGTGAAGGCTGTAAGCATTTCAGCTTTATCCCTCAGACTCGTATCAGTTCTTTAACTGTACACATGGAAGGATTTGTGTATTAAAACTGACTACAGTAATGAAATATTTGTTTATTCCATTTCAAAAAGGATACTTATCTCTCTGAGGCTGCAAAGCAAAACATTATGGCAACATATTTCATATATGTAGGCAGCAGCAAGGCAACCCTAGACAGTCTGCTCTCTTTTTGTCACATAATGTTCTTAGCACCTAGTAACACTGTGATAAAGGGGCTGTACTGTATCTGTGTAGCCATGTTTATTGCCATATGGTAGCTCCCAAATTACATTGCACTCTGATGAGTAGAGATTGGCCAAAATGGTCTGGCTGGCTCCCAGCATCAAACAGTTGCTGACAGGGCTGGTGCACGCTAATGGTGGCAATACAGCTGGTAGCAGAGCATTTTCATCGAGTTGCCTTTACTGACAGCTATTATTTTCTACAGTTGCAAGAGGACACTTTTTTTGTTTACCTTTGTTGTAAATTATTACATATCCCTAAGGCACATCACCCATGATTCCACTAATAATACCTTCCCTGGGGTATAATATCAACTAATTAATCTGTTAACTAATTAATCCAAATCCCTGACAAAGTTCATTTGAGGTGTCCTATTAAGAGCGTCAGTTATACTAGTTACTCTAACCCTTTGACTTTGGGGTTTGTTGCTAGTAGTTCTGGGAGAAGTAGCATATATAATTTTTTGGACATAAGGATTACAATATGGAGTGGGATGAGCCATAAAAACCTAGACTTGGACCAGCACTCTAAATGATGTCCATGTTTATTATGCTTTTTAACATCCTGGCCTAAAACAAACAAGGTGCATCACCACAGTTTTTCTGACCATTTAATGGACTTCACTGAGTCTTTTGTGGCACACCTGTTACTAAATTGCTGTTTCTTTATTCAAATAAACTTAATCCAATCCTGACCTTATATAATAATTTTTATCAGCCCAGCCAAACAGTCCTAGTATATTGATATGTTCACATTGCAGATTTTAATGTGATGTAAAGGCATCTAAAGAAGATCCCAATAAATTGTCTCATATACTAGAAGTAGTTTTCTCATGGAGCTGAAGGTTGCTTCATAGGCTAACTTGACTTCTTGGAAAAACAAATGAGTTTATATTAATTCTTTGATATGTAGACAGTTATATTACAGTGCCATCAGTGATTTGAGTTGCCCTATATTATAGCACATTCCTGTGCTCGTAATAAACTCTAAAGCTATGGGAGTAAGGCATATCTAAGTCTGTAAAAAGAGGCACTTGCGTTTTGGAATTATTGAACTGTACACAGAAAACTATAACTGCACCTCTTCATATTCTATTAAATCTTGTTATCCCACAGTGGATTAGCACTAATATAATTCACAAAATGTTTCCAAAACTGAAACACACTGGCAAAGTCAGAAGGCTTATACTAGTTCTTGAATTCATGAGGGAATCTTAGTCTGCTATTATACCTAGCACTTCATAAGCTTTTGTTTCTTAAGACTAAAACTGCAAAACATTTTGTGAAACAGAAAGACATTAAGATTTTATATATGTTGAAACTTATTTAATAGTGTTCATGAAGTATTTTTATGTCTTAACTAGAGTTGTGTGAATAACCAACTTTTTAGCAGAACTTAAAATGCCATAGAAAACACAAGACAATCTTCTATGCTCCTTGCAGCATTAAAAATCTGAAAAAAGATATGTCACTCTGAACAAAAAATCTGTTGCCTTAAAAAAAATTTTAATTTTTCTGGGCATTGTCTATTTCTTTTAAAAATTATACTTAACAACATTTCTAGTTAAATATTTCAAAGCAAAAAAAAAAAAAAGAAACAAATGTTATGTTTTTTTTTGTAAAAAAAGCATCTTGAATCTTGAGGGTAAAACTAGTAGACAAACACTATTTAAATTCTTTAAAAATGTCTAAGTTTTTCCAGGAATATTTTTTTTACACAAAATATTTCCTACAAATAGATAAAGTGCTATAAAATACTTATGATCATGACTAAATCTTCTTATTTATTAAGCCTTGTGCATGAAGTGAAGCCCTTGGCATCAGAAAGGCTTTCATTAGATGAAATGAAAAAACATCTTTTTAGTAAAATTAATGAAACCTCATGAAAAGTCCTGTTTTGGCTGCAGTGTTGTTATCAGCAAGGCTCTGTCATGAACATTACTCTCCAAATCCTCAGCTGCATTTATGGATCCTCTAGCTTTACTCATCTACTTTGACAGGACACCCACTCGTGCAATTCCCCCCACCAGAGGATAGGGGAGAGAATTAAAGGGGTAAAGGGAAAAAAGGCCTCGGGGGTTGAGGTAAGGACAATGTAATAACTAAACTACAATTATATTGAAAATAATACTATATACAAATATACAAATAAGTGATACACAGTGATACTGCCCCCTCCACCCCCCACTCCCCCTGGAAATGACCAAGGCTCAGCCTGTTCCTGGCTAACTATCTCAAAGCAGGGAGAGTCCCAAAACCGCACTCACAGACCAGAGATAACAGTCTGAGGGTCCCAGACCGAGAGCTGACTTTGGAGAGCCACCAGCTGGAGTGAGATGACCCGGAGCAAAAGAGATCTGGAAACAAAAAGGGACGATCTTCTGGAGGGTCCTCACCTATATACTGGGCATGACATGTATGTTATGGAATAGATTATTGGCCACTCTGGGTCTCAATCCCGAATCTAAGATCAAACCCTGGGCTAGTAACTGGGGCTGAGCTCCCTCCCAGCTTCTCCTGTTTGCAGACAGCCAGAGAAGCTGAAAGACCTTTTCTGCTGCATAAACATCACTTTTTATCAGCTTTCTTCTGAGCACAAATCCAAAACACAGCCTCTTGCTAGCTATTATGAAGAAAGCTAACTCTGTCTCAGCTTAACCCAGGACAGCTACTGTCATGGGACATTCTGTGCTCTCCTCGCACAGAGTCCATGTCCATTTCTTGGGCAGGTCACTGTCCTGCCTGCCCTGCTGCTGCCCATGGCTCCTAGCCCTCCTTCCCTGTCAGAGTAGCCAGCTCCCGTCTCTCCCTGACAGTGGGTTTTACTAAATGAGACCCTCTGCTGTATTGCAACTCTCTTCCCTTATAATGGCTGTATTGAGAGATATAGTACTTTCCAGGAAAAAAAAAAAAAAGTAGCAGAAAAAAGAAAATTACAAATAAATTTCTGTTTAGGAGCAGAGCAGCAGAGAGAGCTCTAGATAGCTATGTTGGTACATTCAAATGGCTAATGTTCCCGTAATGATTAAGACGTCCTTTGCAGGAACGGGAGAGTTACTGTAAAGAGCCTATAGGTTGCAACCCTCGCAGATACATGTTGCTAAGGAGAATCGAAATACTGGCAGCAAATTACTTGGCATAATGAAAACATTGCTTGATAATCATTCATTCAGTAACATTATTTTAGTTAAGTAAATGGAGATTTCAAGAGCTTTCATGCCTTAGTCTCTCAGAAAGGAATACTGAAAAGCTGACCCTCAGCATGAATGTAACCTAATAAAAGCTTTCCCGAATTGGAGGTAGGCAGTACTGCCTACCAGGGTGATGTTTGTCACTGTTTGAATTGACCTTTCTGTGAAGCCTGAAAACCAACTCACATGTGATTGCAAAAGCTAGCTTTTGGTAATATCCTATTTTATCGACAAAAGGGGGTGAGGTCAACTCATTTTCATAACAATCGTCTTGAAGAAAATCCTTATCTCAACCCACTCTATCACTTACAGTGATTTTATGATACAACTTATGAAAATATTACTGGGCTTAGAGTAGGCAATAAGAAGGGGGGGTGACAACTTTTTTCTTTTTTTTTTTTTTCAAATATCTGTTTGAAAAAAAGTCTGCTTTTAATGACCAAAAAAGAATAAGCAACTTAATTTTTTTCTCTGTCCATTAGTCTATTCTAGCATTGAAATATTGCTTCTTTTAAAAGCAAACAGTTCTTATTGAAACCTTTCGCAAATTAAACAAATGGTAAAAGAAAATTTAAAAAAGGAAACAATGAAAAGCAAGGAAGTGGTTTTCAACAGCACACACATTAGGAGGGTTCCTTTTTCGTAGAAGTCAGCAAGGGCTAGTGACGATGGGTGATAAGTGGTTGTCTGGAGACCTGGTTCTGTTTTTTGGTTTACTACCTGCAATTATGGTTTCAGTGAGCTTGTTCTTTTATCTGATTTTGGATTTTCCTAGTTCAAGTCATAATTTTCACTGACTAGTTATTATTCATAATTGGTGAATGAATCATTTGCTTGGACAAATTTCTGCTTATCAATTGTTCCTGAACAGCTCACTACAAGTTATTCGTAATTTTCTCTCTGAGTTGCATGAATGGCTAGCTATGTCACATAACAATGTTTTTGGTCCTTGATGGGATGAAATAAGCTTTCTGAACTACTGCGCTAAAGAAAAAATCCTGCAGTTTTGATTCTTGTAATTAAGAGTGGTTAGAGCAGGTTTTCTCTGAGAGAAGAGAATGACACAGGATCCTGTAGGATATTTAAAACATTTTAGTGATTTCCCTTAGTCCAAACACAGACATCCTCCTCTATGGATCCCAGCTTTAGAAAATGTGTGATGAAACTTATCATCAGATTTATAAGCTGCTTTGTAATACTTAATTTTCTTTTGTCATATTCAAACACAGCAATTCACAACAAGCTCATTTCTAATATGAAATCTGAAACTAGATGTGTGTTTTCTTCACCTGCTTTGTTCTGTAGCTGGAATGAAACACCCTAGTGTTTAGGACGCTACTGTGTCATTTCTCCCTCTTATAAACAGCAGATCACTTTTATATATCTGCTGAAGAAGGACATGGATTGAATACTTTGCTCTTTACTTAGTGTCATGCTGTCACCAGCTATTCTCTGTTCTTAACAGCATAAATGTGGACAGTGGTCTCTGTCTCCTGTTGAATGTGTTAGTGCCAGGTGCCTTCTTCAGGCCTTTAGAAAACAACATCTTACTGCTCTGTTAGGTATTCCAAACTAAATAAAACCAAAAGGTCGTCTTTTCTGTCAGTGCTTAGTTGTATTCAGGCAATCAGTAGAATCGCCAGATGCATCCTTGGTCCTCAGTGTCTTCCAGGATATGGGGCCCTCCTGAATTCCTGTGGTAGTATCACTTCACTTTACAACTTCTGTCTTCCGCTGCTGCTGCTCATTGTTTACTTTGGCCTCGTTTGCTTAGATACCATCCTTCCTTCTTCCTTTTCCTTTACTCAGTTTTTGAAGGCACAGTACCTATGTTCATATACTCTTTTGCGCATTAGTGCCTGCACAGATCTCTGCATTTTTGGGTTTTGAATTTTGAATAAAATCTTACTCTATTCAACACTTGCAAGAACAAGCCCAGCAACTATAAGGCAAATTAACTGGCAAGTGCTGTTATTTGCAAGCATGTTTTGCAATTATTCTTTTGCTGTATTTCCCTGGTCCAGTATAACTCCCTCAATAAACGGGGTCATGAGGACTCCAGGGACTATCTTGCAGAAAAGGAAATAGGCTCTGTTCCAGAGTTTAAAACTGCTTTACTCCTGCTGAGGACTTAGACATCTATTTTTAATTACCAGTTTTGTGATTACTCCTTCAATAATGCTCCTTCCAAAGAGAGTTGTTTCATTAACACAATGTTAGCCAATTCAGCTACTTTAAAAAACCAAACACACCCAAAAATGTTTGTTTTAATTAATTATAAATGGCAAATCCAGGAAAACAAGCAAATATTAATAAAAGACAGCAGTCTTGAAAAGGGCAAGAGGGAGATTAATACATGTATGTACTATTGTATAGGGAGAAGCACTTTAAATAGAGCTGTGTGCAGAGTCAGGCACAATGGAATATCCATTCTTGCAAATTGGTCTCAGTAAATCTATCTAATCTATTTATTTATCCTCAGATCATGCACATTTAGATCAGAGTTCTGCCAGCTGAGTTAATAATTCTTATCTGAAAGTAATTATGTTGGTCCATAAGTTTTCACCACTGTGTTGTTCCACATCATATCAAACTGTGTGATGTCTCATCACATTAGCATAAAATGCATTGTGGTTGTGCACAGCATGGTGTGGTAGCAGACTAGAAATGATGCAGCATTCCTAATGGTAGTGAACTAGTACATGTCACTGGTATTTATAAACTTGTTCATACTGCAGTTTGATTACTGTCTGGAGGATTTGGATTTTACCCTTTCCTTTATATTTAAAGGGCTTGAACTGGATGTTAACTTTTATTACCCAGATTTGGTGCTCTGGAGAAGCACTGTTAGAACCCCAAAAGACTTAAAACCTACCTTTTTAGTTACAAAAATGTGTCAGTTCTGAATTTATCGACCATCTGTCAGACTTTACTCACTACTAGCTAGATGTCATTGTTTGTTATTTGATGAACTTCTATAATGAGTCACTGCAGGGAGCTACCAGTATCTCCATCACAGTGATTAATGAGGTCACTGTCTGTCCGCAAGCATCTCAGCCTATAATTATTTCTAGTCATTATTAGCTAGTATGCCAGATCAGATGAAAATAATGTGTTTATATATACCATTTGCCCCTAATAATAATATTCACCTGTTGTGAAGATATTTGGCTGATTGTTTTCAATTAGTATTTTTCTTCATCGTATTTGAGACATCTCTTAAACCAGCCCACTCAAAATCATTTTCTCATGAGCGGTGAAAACAACTGTCACAACTGAGCTTCAGCACTCTTCTATTTCTCTATCTTGAAATGTCTAGTGTACTCCATATGCATATTTGGTACACGAATATTTCTTTTGTGGTTATGATATTATTGCAGATAAACAAAAGTTTGAAATTCTTTCATTATTGCTATGGCTAATGTTGTGATTTTAATATAGCTGTCCTAGCTACAATTCAGAATGGGGATCCAGCAAGCAAGCGCAGGGTGATAGATTTTCCTGCCTTGAAAAACCTGTGAAATTTCCCTAATATTGTTTTTTTAGAATAGTGGTTGCCCAGAAACCTCATAAAGACTGCAGCTCCATTTTGTAATGGTTTTACTGGTGTACAATAAGACATAAGTCCTATCCGGAGGAGTTTAAAATCAAAAAAAGGCAAGCTTTATTGTGTTAGGGGCCAAAAAGAAGAATAAAATATTTCAGCAGAACTAGAGAAGGTTTTTCCTGTTCTTTAAGTATCATAGTAGGACACACATCAGGGCTTATCTGCAGCAGATTATTTAGAGCTGTGGAAAATGTTTCTTCTGAACTGATGGATTTATTTTGGATACTTTTTGTAGAAGTTATGTCAAAAAATGGTCTAGATTCAGAAAGTAGAAGCAACAGTGTGAGTGCCTGTTCTTCTCCCTACCCAATGCACTTTTCATGTGGCGGCACAGCAGAGAGGGGACTTATCCAACATAAGGGAACTGTCAGGTTCAAATCCTTTCTATTCCAAAGTGATTTAGCACAATCCTCCTACAGGAAAATGACAAAAAGAACTTGTAAGATATGTCAGATTTTCTCTTTGTCACTTTAGCTTTGTGTAAATTACTGGAAAAAGTTCAAGAAAAGCTGCAAATAATTTTAGCTGCCTTAAATTCCACACTCGGTGGGTTCAGCCAAGGTTTGCCAACTTAGACTCTTATTTGGACCATTGAGTCTATATTCTATAGTCATAAAAATGTTTCTGAGGACTATTGTATCAACATTTCTGATGCACTAAAATACTACAACTGTATAGACTGCATACGTACAGGGAGGCAATGACAATCTTATTGATGACGTGCAGTGATGTTTTAATGCTTTGTGTCAAACTGACACTTTTTCACAAATATTCTGATCATTCATCAGTCAGTGGAAAATTTTGCTGAACAAAATTAAACTAATGCAAAATATGTGTTTTACTAAGTCATTTTTTAGATCTTAACAATAAAATTGCCCTTCAACTGTTTCCTTTTATGGTGACAATTATGTTCTGCTCTAATTTATTCTTTTTACCAGAATACCTTGTCATAACTATTATTCATTTTTAGACTAATTAACTTTTCTATTAAGATAGGATAATCAAATTCCTTTCCTTTCTAAAGCCCAATCATATGTCCACATGGAAACCGAGGTTATTCTACTGAAGTTATAATTTCTTTTCTCACCACCAGGTCTGTCAGTTTGCCCTTTCTGCAATGAAAACCTTCACTGCACCAAATAAACTGCCTACGCTAGGAGCCCAGTGAGGTCTGGTGAGAAATCCCTGAGAAGATACAGGATATAACAAGATTTCTGTTAGAATTGAAAAAAAGGAGCAGAGATGTTTGCCTACATAAAATTCAGAGATGAAGACGGACAAATCTGGAGAAACAGCACACTTCCCCTGATGTGTGGAAAGAGATTAGGGACTGGAAAATGCTTAGGGTTAGGAGAGCAGCAGAAATCTTTTTCAGGGCTGAATTCAGAAGAAAAGGAGTGATAACTAAGACAACAGTCTTACATGTTGATTACTCAGTGTTGAAGAGCAAAGGATGGAGAGACAAAAGGGTATGGGAAAACTGTTCAGGTGAAAAGCAACTGAGTGGGTACTGGCAACCAGCAAGTCTGATGTGGGAGGAGGTGATTGTCATGGAAGGTGTCTGAGGAAGTCCTGCTGCAAAGGTCTCCAGAGAAAGGCTGAAGAGGTAAGTTTAGTTAATCGAAGGTAAGTATAGTTGATTAACATTGTGCCTGGGAATTCTTAAAACTGCCTCATGGGACAAACAGATTTTGTGATGATACCATGAAGGATAATTTTTTTGTGCGGCTAGATTAAATGCTCCACACAGAAATGGCTCTAAGGTTGCAAAGAGCTATAGGGGTGTGCACAAAATACTCTTGACAAAAGGAGGAGGTACATGAAGAAAATGCATAAGAGGATGTGTTGGGCTGAAAACTGCACCTGCACACATTTAGAACACATAGAAATCACAAATTTGTTGACAGCTTACTGCCAAGACTCATTATTTTAAAGCAAGTACAGTACCTCTTGGTTGCTTCCACACCTTGCTGGAAGAGCAGAAAAGATTTTCCTTTCTCCCTCAGATTTTTAAAAGTAACTTTGGAAAATGGAAGGGACAGTGAAATTGTCTAATGTTATTCTCACAAAGGAGAAAGAGGGAACAGAGAGAACCTGATGGAGAGAATCTGTTCTCTCTCTCTCCTCTTTCTCTGAAATACTAGTTTGTGAGAGATGGGTGAATAACTTCCAGAAGGAAAGTTTAAAAAAGAAAAAAAAAGAAACAGAGAGAGGTACATATTTCACTGCTCAAGTGGGGAAAGAGATACAATTTGGATGAATACTGGTGATGCAGGAGCAGAATTAATGAGGAGGCTGGGAAAGACATAGTCTGTGGTTCCTCTCAATTGATGGTTTGAGTGATGCTTTACAATAAGATGTAATGAATCAGAGCTTGTTCAGTGAATGTTTAACTCTCCTTAACATATAAATTTGGGGAATGAGCAACACTGTGGCTTCCACATGGTCTGAAGGTGGCCTAGGGTTATTTTGAAAAAGCTAGTTAGGGAAAAATGTACAATACAGCCTTAAGAAAAATCTATCCACTTGGAGGAGCGCAGCAGATTTCGTTGCACTTTTTTGAGCCTTAGGGTTGATAATACTGTACTTTGACAGAAAATCCCCAAACAGCTCTAGTAGACTGTATAACCTCAACTTAACTAAAATAAATTTAGAAGATACCATATGCAATACTGAATCAATCAAACACCAAGGCAAATTCCAATCTCAAGAGCTACTCCTTTTCTTACTTCTTTTTATTTCACAATCTATTTGGTAGTTAAAAGCCATTTGTTTAGCTTCATAATACTACAGGAGTGGCATTTTTCTTGTAAAGAATAAAGAACTACTTGTTTTGCCAAAAGCTTTACTGCATAGGAACTCTAGGAAACTTACACAATCTCTTTCCTTGTATTAGCTATTCTATTTTTATTTTCCTTTCAGTTTGATATTGTTCTCCACCATACAGCTTTGTCTCGTGCAGATTGTCAGTTTTGTCAGGATTCCTTATTTGTTTGAAACTTTTCAAGTGTAAGGGTCATTTTTCTACTAGCAGTTCTAAAAATATGTCCTCAGAAGACATGACTTGTATGATGATAACTTAAGCTGCAAAAAGAGACACAGCTGAACAACAGAAAACTAACTAAATAAAACTAACATTTCTTCCATGTACACAAATCATTTGGGAGTTCTTCCTTTACATGAGTTGTTGAATTTGAGTAGAACCAGTTATTTACTATGACAGGTTGTAATTAGTCAGCATGCTGCTTACATTTGCTTAGAGATTCTTCTACTTGCTGAAATACAGAAAATGTTTGAACGAAAGGAACTCATAGGATCTTTGACTGACATAACCCACTGGTCTGTCTGGAGATATTAGTAGATTCAGTGCTGATGTGAGCAATTAGTTTCAGGAAAAATAATGTAAAATGCAGCTTTGCTGTGACTAAGGTCCTTTTCATTGCTTTACTGATGTCTCTTTTTGCAGTCTAAATTTGTATTATAAGATTATTTGGGGTAGGATTTTTTTTTAAATTATTATGTGTTTCTGCAATTCCTAACACAAGGGGAGCCTTAAATGGGGACTTGTAGTTCTACTATTATACAAATAATAACAACAGTTAACAGCCTTATGTCTCTGAGGCATTAAGACTGCAAATTGAGCTGCGTTAATGACTAATTAGTGTTTTCAGCATCTTCCCAGTGCACAAGTCAAGTAAAAGGTAGTTTTCTTGGCTTTTTTAATTTATTCTCCCCAAAGATGAACATTTTATTACATTAAATCTCTTAATACTTTCCAGGAAAACATTTGAAAATTTAAAATTTGAGAACACATTTAACTTCAGAATTTTCCAGCTGTGGGAAGTTCTAATATATTTTCTCTGTATTGTGGAAAATTCATTGTTACAACAAATGATGTCAATTTAAAGACTATAATGAAACAATGAGGTATAAACTTTGTACACGACATTGTCCATAGACAGAAACAGAAGGAGATATTCTATTACTTATACCCAGTCATTACCTGTCCATGTGATTTTAAACACATAGTTTTTCACATAAATATCCTGCATTATAGTAGGCTAACTAACTTTTGAGGTTTGGGCCAACTACAAAAAATGAAAGAATTGTAGAAAAATGAACCTTGACTCAATTTGGTAGAGAATGTTAAAACAGAATGGAGTCTGAGAGGATGTAATGAATCTGAACATGGATATGTTTACATACTTTAAATTTATTTTTAAAATAATTTCAGTTCGCTGTCTTCTTGACTGTAAAATGAAGGGGTTTTTTCCCCAAATTTGAATATTATTAGTAAATTTAGAAGAAACAAACTATGGAAAGCTCTTAATAGTATTTTTTAATTAAAAACATAAAAAAAAGGTATTATCTTGAAGTGAAAGGAATCATTTTCTTCCTTGGATGCATCGCAGGTTTCTTTCCCCCCCACCTTATTTCTTTCCATATCCTTCCTACTCTGGAAATTTGTTCTCAAAACCATGTTTCTCATCTAACAGCTGCAGCTCACATACTAAGGCAATACAGTCTTTAAAGATCAACTTCAGATTAAAGGTTTCTCAAAAATAAAGAAGAGACACTTAAGAAAAACAAAGAGTTTATTCAAACAGATGGATAGTTCTTGCTGACTGGTATGAAAACTTCTGGAAGACAACAATATTTTAGCTGAGGTTTCCAGAAAAAAAATAGCCTGCTTTTGCATTTCTGTATCGCAGGTAAAATTAACTCGTCTATGTTTTGCAAACAAATGGCTAACAAAAATTTTTACATTTAAGCACCAATTTCTACCCCACCCTTGAACTCCTGTGATGGGAAAATTGAATGCTTTCTAGGCTGCCTATCTGCTGTCATTTGGAAAGAATGACAACATTTTGTTTCCCACTTCTTTCCTACATATCTTCTCAAAAAAACACATAAAGGAGGATCTGCCTTTTCCTATCTGCCTGATGGCTTGCTATCACGTTTCCTCAAATAAATAGATAAGATAGTTAAAGCAGGCTTTTTAAAAACATTTAGAGCTGCATTAAATATCAGTGGTAAAAGTCCCCTCAACTTCAGCTGACAAAGATTCAAAAAAACTCTGATTGTTTTTAAAATTCTCATTATTTATATGAACCACCACTTTTGATTTTTTTATTATATTTTTTTTTTCATTTTTCCTGAGTTCCATGAGTTCTTCTGTTCTTGCTCTGGGGAGACCATCAGTGACTAAAGCTTAAATTCACAACATCATTCTGATGTGTCCATCCATAGCATGGCTTCAAGAAGCGTATGAGATACCACATCTGGTACAGCTCTCATCCTGCTGATCAGGGTACTTTGTAGAGATGTGGGGAACATCAGTTTGAACTGCCTAATACTGATCAGGATGGTGAGCCTGAATTTCCCACCTACTACAGTGTTCAAGCTACTAGGCTACAACAGAGTGTGTAAATACAGTTTGATCTTCCTGTCTAAATAAAATTGTCAATGTTTCATGAGCTGTCTGTTTCTCCAAATGTCTGTGTGTTCTGGGAAAACTGATTGGGTAGGGTCTCTAGTAGGAATGAAGCATTGCAATGGGACTGAGGTAGGAAATCCCAGAAAGAGGCTGCTCTGAGATGAGTGGAAGCAAAACTGGGAGTTCAGATAGCTTTTCGTTCAAACAGAAAAACACTTAGTAGGACTACCAGTGGCAGAATAGGGGTTTTGGACTGAAATCTTCATCTTTACTACAGTATTCCTTATGTTCAGCCTTGTGATGTTCTCTCTTCTCCTTTTTCTCTGCTTCCAAATCCATTGAGATATAGTGATTTACTGCTGCTCTGGCTCATAAAGATGCACTAAGAGTCTGATCCAGTAAGTCAGTAGGATTTTTGCCACAATGAATCAGTATAACTCATGCTGCATAAAATAAGCAGACATAAAGTGCATTTCAGGACATAATATGGCCTTGCACTGTCTCTTGTGATGGCGCATCAAATTCCCCTGAAGAAAGGAATGAGAGCCTTGTTTTTACGTTGTGGGGCAGAAATGTTTCACCTGGAAACTGTCATTTCTCCTTATGTTTGAGTTGCTGAGTCTTCACGACTATTGGTCTCTGGGAGGTAAGTACAAGGCCACATCCTTGCCAGTTATTCTTACTGAAACCAGAACAACTAAGTCTGTGAATCTACCTGCCTTTGAGTGCCTCTCTTTGAGAACTACCACCTCTTACACAGGTTGCAGATTTTTAGGTTGCTTGTTTCTTAGGTGTGTCGTTCTGTATAAATTGTACCCCAAAAAGAGATATGGAAAGGAAGAAGGAAGAGACAAGTCAGTACAGTATAAGGACAGATAATCAGTCAGAACTCACAAAATCAGGAGCAGATGTAGCCCAATTAAACTCAACAGTTCACAGGTGTTCACAGGAATGACTTTAGCATAAAAGCACACTTCTCTTTAGCACTCTTTTTTTTTTTCCTAGAGCTCTTTAAATTTTATATACTTTTATATACTTCACCAAAGAAACTAGAAAATGTAGACAGGCAATTGGAGATTAGTTGGATTTAATTGACTTAAAATTCAACATGTTAATTGTTTGTTTGATTTTGGAGTCATGGTGAGCCATACTTAATGAGAAGATGGGGGTTAAATGATACTACATAATTTGTTCATATCATTTGGTTTTGAACTCCTGACAAAAGGCATCCACAATTAAAAGTGTTATACACAAGACCCGCAGGTTGCTAGAAAATACTGGAACTCTAGTCCTAATTGTCTTCAATATGTATAATTCTTTCTCAGCAGCATGTGGTGGAATTTGTCACTGTCCCACTACCTGGACACTGTGCAATCAGCCAGAAACACAGCACATATGCCATTCATTCTTTTCAAGCTGGTACTTTCCTGACTGCTGTTTTAGGATTGAGGGGAATGGGCAGAGTGATAATGCACATATTTTTCATGGGTATCTGTTGATACAGTATTAGCATCAATCCTTTGACTTCCTATCACGTTGTAGAATGGAAAAGTTTTCTTTCACCCAGGTGCTGTAAACTGTGGAAGATAGAATTCCATCTAGTTTTCATATTTTATATTACATTGGGGTGATTTTTTTCTGGAAATCATATAACACAGATTTTACCTTAGCATAACTCATAAAATGACGGGTGCTCCCTTTTCTTTGTAAATTAGGCCTTATTAAAGTTCTTACTTGCAGGTTATATTTGCATTCAGGAGAAGATGCACCTGCAAGTACAAAGAATGGTCTGGAAAGTATGCATCTCAAACTTTACATGCAAACCTTACATTATTTGGCTTTATTTAACCTGCTCTTCAGTGCCATTTTTCTTATGACAGTGCACACTCTGCTTCTTAAGCAAATGAGCTCTGCCTGTCTTAATTTGTCAAAATCTTCAGGATCAGACCTGATAGCCTTTAGGTTTTGGCTTTCTGGATTTTGTGAAAATTACACCTAGTCAATGGGCTAAAACTTTTGCTGTGTTATTTGGGAACTAATGTAACTATAATTTTTATATTATATTCAGTCCTATTATTTGACTTCCCTGTAGCAATTTCCACATTAGTCTAATGTGACTCGCAGAGATGTGGAAGCCACTTCGGCACTCCTGTATTATCATTTGCACTTCCTCTCACTCAATTTCATCTGTATGCTTTTCGGTGGTATATCCTCTTTGTTCTTGTTTATTTCTTTGCATTGTATAATAGGAAGTTATGTGTGCCTTCTGAAAACACAGGAGGAATTGCTGTAAGGTATTGGTAAAATAGCAGGGCTTGAGTAATTTAGTCTATAATCTCACCTCAAATATTGAGGTTACCCTTCTGAGTAAAAGCAGCATGTGGGCTCTTGTTTATATCTCCAGACACACTTACTGGCTTGGACTGAAAGCACTGTTAAACCCAAAAAGAGGTTATTGTCAGTGTACAAGGAAAGAGATTTAGATGATTTTGCCAAATAAAACTGTTTGTTGATCCAGGTTTTTTTTAATACTACTTTCCTCTAAAAATTGACTTTGTGCATGTACTAATGCAAGGCACTGTAGAGATAAACCACTTGTGGGATCTTACTTTCCCTCTTCTGAGGTAAATCTAGCCACCTTTTCTTCCACCTACTAACAACTGTTATTAGGTCTGCACATCATATCACCATTAAGAGCACCACTGACAGGATGTGGAGTTGCTCTCATGTTCCAGAGGGCTGGCTGTACAGATCAGAACAATGGTGTCGTAGTGAGCCAGGAGATGCATTCAGAGGATTAAAATAACTCTGTAATTCTCTGGCAGTGTTCAGTGATTCAGGGACTTCCTGAGTCAGTTTGGTGGCTTGACCTTGTCCAGCAGCCAGACAACTGCTCAGCCACTCTCTCATTCCCCCTCCTCAACAGGCAGGGGAGAAAATAAGATGAAAAAACTTGTAGGTTTGGTGCAGGGTCCTCCATGAGATGCAGTGTGGATATCTGCTCTGATACAGTCCTGCATGGGCTGCAGAGGGACAACCTGCTTCTCCACAGTCTTCTCCAGAGGCTGCAGGGAACCTCTGCCCCAGCACCTGGAGCACCTCCTCACCTCCTTCTTCACTCATCTGAGTTTCTGCAGGTCTGTTTCTTTCACATTTTCTGATTCCTCTCTCTCACAGCTGCTGTGCAGCATTTTTCACCCTTTGTTAAATTCAGTTTTTCTCAAGGTGCCACCACTATCTTGTGTGTGGGGCCCAGGCGTGCCCTGCGGAGGGTGGGTTGGAGCCGGCTGGAACTGGCTGTGTCCGGCATGGGGAAGCCCCAGCCTCTCCTCACAGAGGCCACCCTGCAGCCCCTCACTGCAGTATCCACCTCCTCCCTGACTTTCATGGTTTTATCCCCTATTAGCATTTATATCCCCTCCAGTTAATGTCTGTTGCAGGCTGAAAAATATCTATTTAACTCAATTCTTCCCAAGAAGAAAGACTTTTTTTTTTTCATAAGGGCAACTTAGCCCATCCTTGTTGCCCTTCGCTGCAGCCTTTTTCCAGGTTCCTGCTCTTGAGATGGGAGTGTGGCTGCGCACACGGAGAGGGCAGCTGAGCGGGGACTGGGGCAGACAGGTTCTCAAACAGTGTTCAAGGCAACAAGTTTTCCTGAGGAAAGAAGATATATTCTCCTACGTTTTTGCTTTGTTTTTTGCCTGTAGGCAACCTTTATTTATGGACTGAACACAAAGTTAGAAGTTCTATCCTCTGTTTTTCCAAGTTAAGGATATAATTTGACTTCTCCATGTTATAGTTTTCACTGTCATCAGTAATATAAACTGTAACTTAATTAACATATAAATTAAATAAAATTTTATATTTGAACAATGATTAAAAATTGGGGTTTATGGAGTAATATGTGTTTCTAAACATCATTATTCCCTGGTTAGAGGAGATCATGACAGCAGAGGGACTTTAACATTTACACAGTATTTTTTTTGGTTGTTTTTTTTTTTTAAAGAAAAGGTAAAAGCTGTTTCCCAGCATGACATAATAGTGAGGTCTTTATACTCTTTGACATGTAAAATAAAACAATTACTCAGTTAAGGAATTACATTATTTAAATTGCAAGTGGAATTTTTTACTCTCTCAAGTAATTTTTAAAAATTAATAAAACATTACTTAAGTAAATTTAGTGCTTATATCTCAAATATAAAGTAATAAAATTCACATAAATTAGTAAGTCATTATTTAATTCAAGTATTCAAACCAGATCATTTGCTAACAGTTGGTTAGCCTGGAGAGCTCATGGCTCCTTTTGCAGTAGGCATTGACTATGGGATAAAACCGGTTTTATCGGTTGGCTTCATTGATTAGGCTGGGGTGGCAAAAGAAGAGAAGCTGGTACCATTGAGACCTGCAGACTCAGCAAAAGAGGAAGAGTTGATGGACCTGATGTATCCCATCAGTCTGCTTTATTGCACTTCCTATTTTAGTCATAGCACTGCCCTTGCTGTGGTTATATATCCTGCTGAATTTTCTGTGGGATAAATAGTTTAAAGTGAGTTCTGCTAGAACAGTGGTCTCACTGTAGACTAGAAACATACTGCAGAGTGCATCAGGAAACTGTCATGCTGTTTGACAGGCCCCTGGAATCCCTCTATATCCCAGTTGCAAATTTGTCAGACTCCAGAAAACTGCCCTACAGCCCGACCCGGGAGGCTGTAGCTGAGATTCCAGAATTGCAAAGGGCCATGCTTCCCAGATTAGCAGCCTCCCTAGTGTGAGCTCCCTGATGTAAAGCTGGAGAGCTCTGCAAGCCAAAACAGCATTGTGGTACACCATGAGCTCCAAGGCAGAATTTTGACTATGTGCTTTTTTTAAATATTCCCTTTCATGGAGCTTTAGATGCATCTACTTCCACTCCCGAGTAGGTGTTTTTTCCAATTTCCTTTCTCGACCCCACTATCCCTCTTTATTCTTCTCCTCTAAAATATTGGCTTGATGTGTGGTTATGAATGCTTCCTGCTTTCCTCCTAGTCAGTAGCCCTACATGTTCTCTCTGGAAGTCCAAGCTTGACCTGTCAATCCTGCTCTTCAACCTTTTCAGAGCAGGCAAGGAGTCTGGTCATTAAAGGATTTTCAAAATGCAGAGACTTTTGTATATGAAAATTGAAGAACAACTACCTTAGTTCTAAGCACTCTTCATTAAAACAGTGTAGTTAATGTCAATAATTAACATCAAAACCTTTTTTTTTCCCTAGAGTCCATTGAGTGTTCACTGAATAACTGAGTTTTACAAGGAGTGTTTAAATTATATTTAATACAGTATGTTTCCAAAGTTACACTAGTAAATACTGTTAGGATATTTTATGAAAATAATTTCTATGAAAAATGATTGAGAACTTCCAAAACCTGATAATTAAACATGATTTAAACATATTCTGTCTTCTGACATACAAACTGCCTATGACAAACTATAGCCATCTCCACACTGTTTTTGTGTCCCTGTCTACATTTAATTACATAAATGACTGCATTTTTAGTTCACCTTTCAAAACTCCATATGTATCAACTGTACACTATATTATGCATGACAAGTGATACAGGATATTTTCATCAAATCCAACAATACTTGTTCATAATTACTTTTTAATAATGTAACTGACTTAATAGCATTAGATAACAGTATCTTTATGTTTTCCTACTGAAAAAATACATTATGAGAAAGAAACTATTCAAGTGAATTAGAACTGAAGGAGTTTCTTGTCTCCTACTTCTCCTGGGGCTGGGAGATTTGCCATTCTGGTAAAGGAACAGTGTCAAAAGCTCATGAGTTCCTTGGAGACAGAGCAAGAAGGAAATTAAATTATTAATCCATAGCTAGTATTCTAGGTCTGACAAAAGCTTTCAGCTGTGCTTCTTTCTCATTTCCATCAAGCTCCAAGTGAGCCAAGTCACACCTGATTCTCACCTTCTAGATGTTAATTGCCAGGGTTTGGTAAGCTAGTCAGCAGTTTTTCCTTTACATTGATTTTTATTAGAACTGGGCAGTCCACCAAAACTGGAGTGTTTACTAAAACTCTTTTATTTTTATATAAAATTGCACCATGAACTGTAATCATATTTTCACGGGAAGCTTTAACTTTGGAGTTGTTGAAGACCTCAAGCTGCCAGTGATCTCTGGCTGTAGGGCAGCGTTGCTTTGCATAGTATGGAAGCTGGACTACAGCTTGACACAAATCTCTTCAGGCTCCTTTGATAGGGGACTTTCTTGACTTTTATGGACTCTTTGGTCCAGTTTCCAAAGCTCAGGAACAGTTTTGGTGATACTCTAGGGAAATGGGGTAGTCAGGTGTTCCATTTCATCTCATACCAAAGTTTTGAACAGCAGTATACTATTTTCCTTGCCTATGTATTATAGTGCTTTATCTGTGCAAGATGCTGGTGTTCGTAATTAGCCTTTCAAATCAGGAAATCCTCTTCTCGTTTTCTTAGTTTTCTCCAGTGCAAATGTTTTGAATTTTCATTACCTGTGATCGCCTGCAGTTGTCTTTGTTCAAGGAAGAATGCAGTGGTTAAAAGTGTTGATTCATTGTGTATTTCTAGGGTTGCTTGATTGAGAAAATCAACAATTAATTGAAACACATTCTTATTTTCAAAATAATTTCATTAAGATGTCAAAATTTTTCCGTTCAATTAAATTCAGAATTGTATTTCAAATAGAAAAGAAATATTTTTTTAAAATCATGTTAGTGCCAATTTCAGGTTTTATTTCTGGGTGTTTAATATAAGAGTAAGTCCCACCTTGAGCACATTATGGATGATGGTTGGGGAAAAGGCCCAAATAAATAAACACTGCTCCTGTGTTGGCGTTCTCTGTTGCCAACGAGTGTTTCTGCATTGCAGTCCTGGAAGCAAAAGTACTGAAAACAGTACCAAGAAAAGTGAGCAGCTATGGCCTGGTCCTAAAACTTAGTGATATTGTTGGAAATTCTAGCAGAGCTGGTGGGGAAAAGGAGTTACTTTGAGGGTCAGTTGATAGGCACAGAGCGATGTCAACTTTTGTTTTTATAAAATGCGAAGCTTCATTTTACCTAAAGAAAAATGTTGTTAGGGTTGAAATGAAATATTTTTAAAATATATATTTTTAAAATATATACCTTTGACCCAGTAGCTCCCAAGAAGTTTCAATGTTTTGTCCTTATTTTTGGTTTATGGCTGTATTTCAGAATCTCAGCACTTTGTACAGGATGGAAGTTCCACTCCAGAAGGAAACTCTTGTTTGCATCATCTAGTCTCCTGTAAGTCAGCCTCACATACTGTGGCCAACCACAATTTATGGTGATTGTTTATTACATACTCAAATAGTTATATTTTATTACACACACACACACATATATAAAGTTATATATACTTAACACGTATTTTTCTACTCTCTTTCTTACTGAATGTGGGGGGAAAAAAGGAGTGAAATCTGAATGCTCAAACCCTAATATTTTAATAAACAAGCAGAAAAATAGAGAATTAATAACTTTTATTTTTTAAATTTATTTCTATAAAAATAATTTTTTCAGACAAACCTTGATGTGGGAAAAGAGAGGTTCTACATAGTAGTACTGGTGGCACTGATGCACAAGCGGTTTATATCTCAAAAAAATTTTGTTTTCTCGTAGTGGGTAAACTTGAGGCACATAACAAAATCTTCCTCCTGTGAAATTCCAGGTTTTTCTTGGCTTTCAGTTCTTACATTGAAATGGGAATGTTAGGTTCTAAATTATTTAAATAAAAGCCTTAAAAATATAACTTACAGTTTTTATACTCAGTAGATAGCTTTAGTGATACCTGGTGTGATGGTCAGTGGCAGGTATCTGACTCTCTCCTTTGGTCCTATAGAGCCTGGGTAAGAAGTTGAGGGTCCAGTTTCAGAGATGCTGGGGTTTTTTTACAGCAGAAAGTTTCCCTCACCTTTCTTACTGCTGCCCTGTCAGCTCATTACTTTCCACATGCCACAGTTCATTTCCTCTTCTGTTGTTTTTTATATAATTCTCTTTATTACACATCATTTGACTGATTGTGTTACGGTGTGGCCCCTCAACCATGAAACTTGATAGTGCTAAGAATGTACACACTTTTGAGTCAGGATAAATACTGGGGTTAGGGGGAACAAACATCCTAATCTGACTTTCCTGCTGAAACTGTCCTATGGCAAAATGGTACCCTGAGAACAGATACTTAATTTTCAGTCAGATAAAGATTGGGGAAAGGAATCTTACCTAGCAGAAACAAAAGCACGATTTCTATTCTTCCTGGCTGGGAACCGTAATGAATGCTTGCTATCCTGTGAAAAAAACCCCACGAAACAGCAGGGCGGGTAAGCATGTTCATTAAAACGGAGTCTTACTGGAAAATTGAGTCTTGCTAGAAGAAATGGGAAGAACATGTGAAGAGAGTGCAACTCAGGAACAGGGTGAAGAATGAAGAGAGGAGTAGTGGAAGTAAGCTTTACTTAACATCAATTTTCCTGAATAAATCTCCTTCTTACTGCTTCTTCATTCTTGAAGGAAAACTTGATAGCAACATTTAAAGTCAGGATAAAAGGACTGACTGCATTTTGCTGTTCTCCAGCTAATCAGTACAGCACAGGACACTGTACTCAATCTTATACTTTTAGTGTTTGCTCAGGAGATGGAGAAAGTAGGTCAATGTCAAACACGTAAGGGAATATTTGGAGACTAAAACTCTTTTATGGTTTAAAGAGAGAGTAGGTCTAAGTAAAGTCATAAAGAAACTTTTTTTGCTGGATTGTAATCTATGTTAAACCTGTGCTATCAGAAAGCCAGTGCTGTGTAGAAAGAATTATTAACCTTTGTAAAACAAGCCAGAATAGATGTTAAGACTGGAGGTGTAATGATTACTTTTGCAAAACCAAAGTTAGCACAGTCTTAGAAGAAGTCATACATTCCAAGGTTTTACTTTTGTTGATTATTGATTTTTTGTCCCATTGTTACCATGATGTTTTTGTCCACTCCTTTTACAGAGAATGTAAGGATTTTCTGTGCTGTTCTTTGCCATGACAAGAACATTTGAAAACCTAGCTTCATTGGGCACACTGAGTCATCTTTACTTGCTTCACTTAGCGAGATACTCTCCTGAGTGAGTGGAATCTGTTTCTGGCTTTATTTTCCTTACCTTCTCCTCTTCAGTGTAGGATTCCTGTGTTTATTCACAAATACTGATGCTCTGCTGCCAATTGGTTTGGCTCTGGTGACTGAGACCCAGAAATTGCCCATTTCCAAAGCTTGGAAGTTACTTGAGATCAGCACCTTTGGCAATGTCTTTAGCACAGTGATTTTCCATCTACCAAATCATTCTCTGATTAGCCAAGATATCACTTATTATATAAAGAATTGTGGCCAAATTTTGTCTTCATCTCTATTGTGGTAGTGGGAAGAATATCAACACCATTTGTGACTGAAATTTTGAAGGATATTTACTCTCTTCCAAGTTGGCCGTGGAACCAGTGGCATCGCAGAGGATTAGCTAGCGCTCCACCACTGATCCTGTTTCCAGGCTGCTTTACACAGCATGTCAATGTTAAAGCTATAGAAAATATTTTTGAGTAGAAATGTATTACAAAAAGGGTTTGTCTGCCTTGTTGAAGACGATCTATACATATCTTGGGAAGTTTCAGAAGATCTTAGGAAAAGCAATGGAATGCTTTTCCTTAATACTGAATAATGATTTATGCTTGGTGGAAGCTCAAATTTTTGAGCTATTGTATTTTTTGACCCTGTTGTATGTTCCTCTTTGTACCCTTAACATCTAAATTTTTCTGAATATAGCATAGCCACTGCATGCATAGGACTTTTTTAGTTGATTATGTTTAAATATCAAATGCAAAAACTGTATTAAAGAAGAAAACGCATGTTCAAAACATGAGACAGAACTACAAGAGACCAGAAAGGAGTATGCTATGCATACGAGTAAGACTTATTTTACACTCTTGTGCTTCTCCAGATGTGACATGGAATATGGATTTTGCAACATCATCATCTAGTAATGTCAAGGTGTTTTGTTAAGTATTCTGTGACACACAAAAAGCCATTGCACAACTTGCCTGTAGCTGTATTACATGCATGTCATGCATGTAAAATATGTACCCATAATAAGTCAGACATAAGTCTGGTATAAAGTTTTCTGGACTGTAGTTTGAGTTGGAAGTCTTGGTTTTTATTTTGGAAATATTATTAGTTTAAAAACATGCATTACTACAATGTGCCCTTAAAACCGCTCTGAGAGACAGATTCACAAAATAATTGCTCCATTTTTGAAGATCTGTAGTCTGGAAGAAATCATGTGAGATGGAAATCTGCTCAAATTTTCAGCTTAAGTTTTTTTGTTTCAATTGTAAAGTCCAAGTATCCAGTTCCCATCCATGCTTACATTTTTCTTTTGGTATCTGCTTTTATAGTAATTGAATCATTATGCTACACTCTACATAATTCCAATTATATATTGGTCACTGCTCTTTCAAGAAGTGCTCACATTTTCATTGTAAAAATGCCTTGATTTAATAAATACCAACAGCACTATAATCATTACCTAAAAATGAAAGTTTTTCATAAATGTACCAATTTCTATTTTGAGATAAGGAATGTCCATGTGGAAAAGTCAGGAATATGCTAACTTTATTGTGTAATCCCCTTTGCAATGTATGTTCCTTGATTTGAAATCTAAGGTACTTCAAAAGTATTCTGAAGTTGGCGAAATAATACGTCAGCTAAAATCTGGAAGCTTAAGATTTGCTCTTCTTCACCCTATTGAGCTCTGTATAATAAGTAATGGAAAATGCTTTTTCATTAGTGCAGTTGATAAAGCTAAAACTTTTCTTGATTAATGTTCACTTGTAGAAATCAGGTACTGCTATGGATTTATGCTACAGATGTGTCTTGGTGCTTGTAATTTCTTTTGTACTAAAGATACAGATGATAAGGATTTTATTTAATAACGATAATTGTTGTTGAAGGGTTTGGATGTTTAATATTCCTTAGGTATCTCTACTGACAAATCTAAAAAAAAGTGAGAATCTCTGATACCTGACGATGACCTTCAATGATATTACAGAGACTTACGCAAGTATTATTCAGGTAAATGGTGCAAGGAGTATGATATTTTATTGTTCTTGCCTTGATATTCTTGCCAGGATATAAAGATAAGGCCTGCAGATGGTGGGTACTGTGGGCAACTGTATGAATCTAAGTTTTCTTTTTGACTCTGATAATGATTAACATGGTTAGTAGATGATACTGTTTAAATTCCACATAACTCTTACTCCTAAGAATTTTGGACTTGTTTTAATATTCTGCTTGTATGCCAAGTCATTTTGAGATAGTAATTTTACTGTCCCATCAGTTAAAATTAATGTAAATTATAATAGTAACAAGCACTGCACGTTCATCCACTGCAGGATTTATTGACTATCTATACAAGTTAAACATGCCTGGGCACTGAGATCAGCTGGTAAGAAATAGCACCTGCCAATGCTAGTCTTAGCCTTCAGAACAGGGAATGCATGCAGTCTGTCTGCTGGTAATGGTCCCTGGAATGCATAAACCCTCAATCCATGTCCAGGAATAGTTTGAGAGAGTGCTAGCAGGACCCCAGACTAGAATTCTGCCAGGATCTTATTAAAAAAATTAATGGTATAGATGGTAATCTCCTAGTATCAGGAGCTGTTTTGCTGCACTGTCTAGTATATTGAAAAAATGTGACCTTTCTATCCAAATCAGTCTTGGATAGATTGTTGTCTGCAGTGAGGCTTCTAGGATTATTAGTGAGAGAAGAATCCATGTAACGTTTTCTCAAAAGGAAAAGACGTATGATTTATGAAATTCAAGAACTCAAGAGGAGAGAACAGAGTGACACAAAGGATAAAAAGATCAGTCAGAGGATATGTATCTGGACATACACCACAAGTGTATAAATGTATACACTAACAGGCTGTTTCTGCATACTATCAGAAAAAACTTCTGCTGATCTAAGGGGAGACTCTCAGCTAGGAAACTAGGAAACCTCAAGACTGACTCTTGTTTTCTGTTGACAATTAACTCCTCTAGTGCTGATGGGAAACTATTCCCTTCCAACCATGAGAAATGTCCCTTCCAGCCCAAATCATTCTATGATTCTATGATTCTATTCACAATTACACAGAATATTCAAATAATATAGAGACATTTTCATGCTCACAGAAGCCCTATGCCTACAAGTGAGTTTAGATACTACGCTCCAAGCCAGTTGAGCTATGTGTACTGGCTTCCTAAAACAAGGCAGGAATAAGAACTCGCTCCTTGTGCATGAACCATCAGTGTCAGAATTAATGGAAGACACAGATTTTCTCTGAAAATGCTACTATGCTGTTTTCTCAAACAGACGTCAAAGACCTACTGGGGATGGTTGCCCAGCTACTGTAAGGTCTTGAAACACCATTGAAGTCAACAGGAGATTTAAAGTCTAAAGAACTTGCTGAAGATCTCTGTGCTGTTGTCTATTTCCGCTAATCTTTTATAGCAAATTTAAGACATTCACAGTAATTTAAGTGTTGGCACTTTGCAACTATACATATTCATTATCTAAGAATGTTTGTTTTCCCCCCTGTTGTCTTTCTCATGGGTGTCTGAACTATTAAGGTATGGTTTTGTATTCCAGAACTTTAACTCTCTTTTATTTCCACAGTGGTCCCATCCTCCACTGTTTAGGTTTAGCTTTTTTCTCTCCAGGTGTCACTTCATCAATGAGTAAAATTTGGTTGATGCTAGCAGTGAGGTACATTAGCTGATTCAGGGATATATTTCTATTTCTCCAGCAATTTTTTTCCTAAAATAATTTACTTTTAATATTTAAGACAGAATAATCCATTGGGAGCTGATCAGAACTTTGATCCTGATCTCATCCCTGATCACTTTGTCATTGATTTAACATTATTCTTGCCTTACCAGGCAGACTAGGATAAAACACATCGTGTGCATTCATCTTTGTTAAAAGATGAATGAAGAAGACAAGCTTTAAAAGCTTTTTAAAGAGCAAGGTGCTGGAACTACATTCTCAACCGACTTTCTTTCCTACTCTTTTATGGGATGTACTGAAAATGTGCTTTTTAGAGGTCAGATATTTTTTCCAGGTGTGAAAAAAGGATGTAAACCATAAATTAAAAGGCCTATAGGATAAGTTTAAGAACTAGCCCGTTCCAGCTACAGACACCCTATTCCCTTGAAAATGCTGACTCATCAAAAGCAACAATGGTATCTAATTTCTAGAACTCCAGCTAGCTTAACTCTTATGCATTTGTGGATTGGATTTTGACATTTATAATAAAAAAAATTACCCTTCTTTGTTCTTTTAACTCAAGAAAGTACAACCTCCTGGAACAGAAAATACTTAGAGGAACTCTTACTTGAGTGTAAGCATCTACAGGGGCTTTATATTTTATTCTCCACTAAATTAGCAGCCAATGGATAGATGTATGACATTTTCTAATTAACTGCCCAGTTAAGTGAGAAAAAAAGAAGAAATTAATGAATTCATCAGAAGCACATCAAAAATACACGGTAACAGGGAAGAATACTCAGCATGGTCAAGAAAGCGTATCCAGCACGATGGAAAAAATTGCTCATTGAAATCTGAGGTTTGAAAATTGCCCAGTTTTCCTGGGGGAACTACCTCTTTGCCAGTATTCCCATTCTCAGGTGAAGAAAAGAGATTCAAGGATTCATGTTTCTCACTCCATCTTCTTTATAATTGCCAGGCTAAGTATATTTTTCTAAACCTATGACAAAGGGTACCGAGCTTTTGTTGTTAAAATTAAATTAACAGAAACAGACAGGCTAGGTTTAAAATTACTTCTTTGTGGTCATTAAGTAATGTTAGAGAAACAGTGAGATTATGCTAAGTAACATTGCCTTGAGCCTATCACTACCTTTTTTCTCTGCTACACAAGCGGTTTTTCCAGCAGACACTCTTGTGCAATATATATAGAATGAGGATTTGAGTTACAGTGTAATGTAGGATTACATTTGGCACTTGGATTAGGGCCCTTACTTCCAAATCTCCTCTGGTTTGCTGTAAAAACCTAATAAGTATGTGTCAGATCCTTTTCTCTTTTACAGAGGTTTGTGACAGGGATAAACCATATTCTCCTGCTATTCTTGTTAGCTGAAGGCTCAACGATCAGGTATTGTACTGTTTCCCTCATTTATTCAGCACTGTATTACTTTCAGTTGTCTCTGATTTTAAGTTATTTCAACATTTGTAGTCCACAGAGAACATAAGAACATTTCCATCTCTCTTTTGAAGACTTTCTCTTAGGATTTCAACTATGACATGACAGTCATAGCATTCTAGATCTGGAAGAAAATTCAGTGACTGGCATTAGATAGGATTTAGGCAGAAAGTAGATAACAGAAACCAGGGCCTGGAAACTCATGATCAGCTATTACCTGAGACTTGCAAGAGTTAAACTTTGTATATAGTTTTATTATCTTTGACCACAAGCAGACACTGCGTCCATGCATTTGCATGTGTCTAAGAGCACCTTGACCTGGCTCATCAGTGCATTACCACCTGACTGGGATTCAGAAAAGATAACAAAGTTTAGTTTCAATTAGCTTTAGCCATCTTTAGTACAGAATCAACTTCTAAACTAATCATGATGGATGCTCCACATGATCAGTAGAAAATAAAAGCAATTCTAGGGTGGGATTAATCTCACTCTATACTAAACAACTGAAATAGTTCAGATGAATCTTGCCACACAAGTACTTCTTTCTCTTCTTTAGCTGTACAGGAAATCTGAACAGATATCTTGGGTGACAACATTGAAAGTTAGTTGAGATGATGTCCGCCTCTTTCCACATTCTCAGAGCTCACATAACAGAATGAAACAACTGGTCATGGTATAAATAAAGCTGGGGCTGCCACTTTATTTTNTGATGGATTTAATTTGAAATCCATCATTAATTATTTTAAGGAATAAGCTTGCCAGTTCGTCAATTCCAGGTATGCTTACTTTCCTGAAACTGTTGTTTTGCACTACCAAAACTAGTAATTTCTCTATTACTATTATTTCTATTAAGCTTATAAAGGTGTTTCAAACTATTGATGACATAGAGTGAATCACATTTGCTCTTTATTGTACAATGAAAAAGGATTGTTTCTTATGAGAAGCTAAAGCAGATGGTATTTTTAGAGTTAAAATGTCAATAATTAAGGTTTGAATGACAAGATGTTACTGCTTTGGGTTTTCCCACTTACGGTCAGGAAAGAATCGGTAAACTAGTTTGATCTTGTGGTTTATGGAATCATTTTTTTGTTGTTTGTTTGCTCTTCTGCTGCCATACATCAGTGGAACATTGCTCTGCTCTCTTTTCCCTGAGTAATTACATATTGAAAGCAGGATAGCGTATAATAGCTACTGTCATGATGCCAATACAGTCTTTTTTGTTACTTTGTTATTTACAGAGAAGTTAGTTATTTTTGACAAAGGAGTAAATCCCTTAAATGGTGTTATCCTTTCTATATCTAATACTAAATCAATAGATTTTCAGAGACAATGGAGGATTGTTGATCCGTGGTTCTACCTAAAGAATAACCATGCAAAACAATCCAAGACACAACAGAGAAGTTTCAGAAGAAAAACAGACAGACAAACCCTTACATCCATTGGGTTTAGAAGCTTCAGTGAGGACTTCTGTGTAGTAAAAATTTATTTTTGGACTGATTAAGCTGCCTCAGTGAGTCATTACTTACACCATTCTGGGCTTCATGAGTGGCTCAGAGGGGACTGTTGCCAGGATCTGCTGGCCCAGGAATGGACTAACTAGATGGCATCAACATGAAGGAGATGAGAAAGCTGCATTAAACATTGAGTGTAGTCCAGAAAATATCTAAAGAGTGGCAGAAAATATAAAAAAAAATCAACTCATTGTTTCTGCCACCAAGACTAATTCAGGGCTTTTGTCCAGGGGTACATCTGTACTAGCAAATTAAGCAATTCTAGGAAAATATTCCTGAGTACAGAAACTTGACTGCCTGTACTGTTGAATTGTTGAAGAAGTCTTGGTGTGGTTTGGACCTGTGTTGACAGTGTTTAGGTAGGGGGAGACATGAGCTGGGTACCCAAACTCCAATACACATTTTGGATATGGACACGCTATTTTGGGGAACAGACAAATTTTATAATGTGGTTGTGGACCATTTCATTCCAGTTGCCTTTAATGGCAGAGAATATTCCTGATCATGTTTAATTTACTAGTATAGAT